>CAUYTI010127994.1:0-35203 GCA_963575145.1 Galago senegalensis | reverse complement strand
GCCTTTGTGAAGATTAATGTCCTATAGCATGTCCCCAATGTTTTTTTTTTTTGGTAGTTTTAGAGTTTTAGGTCTTAGATTTAAGTTTGTAATCTATTTGGATTTGACTTTTTTATGAGACAAGAGATAATGGTCTAGTTTCATTGTTTTGCATATGGATATCCAGTTTTCCCTGCACTGTTTATAGGGAAGGGACTAATAACCAATGCAGAAGAATGAAACTAGACCCCTATCTCTTACCATATAAAAAAATTAAATCTAAAATAATTAAATCTAAGACCTAAAACTATGAAACTACTAGAAGAAAATACTATGGAAATGCTTCAGGACACTAATCTGGACAAGGGATTTTTGAGTAAGACCTCAAAAGCACAGGCAACAAGAGCAAAAACAGACAAAATGAGATTACATTATATTAAAATGCTTCTCCACAGCAAAGGGAGCATTCAAAAGAGTTAAGAGACAACCTATAGATGGGAGAAAATATTTACAAACTATCTACCTGACAAAAGATTAATAACCAGAATATATAAGGAACATCAAAAACTCAATAACATCAAAATAAAAAATCCAGTTTATCATGGGTAAAATATCTGAATAGAAATTTCTCAAAAGAAGATATGCAAGTGGACAAGTATATAAAAATTTTCTGAACATCACTGATCATTAGAGTAATGCAAATCAAAGTCATAGTGAGATACCATCTTACCACAGGGTAATTGGTGAGACCACACCTATGGTGTATTTTACAAGGGTATAAATCAAATTTATTAAGTGTAGAGTATAAATGTCTTAATACAATAATTAAGAAAGTGTGGTGAAGGCTATGTTAACAGTTTATTGTAAGTATTTCAAATCATATATAAAACCAGCACATTGTACCCCATAAATGTATTAATGTACACAGCTATAATTTAATAAAAAGATAAATAAATAAATAAATAAATAAAAGACAGCTAAAAACAGATGCTGACATGTATATGGAGAAAGGGGAGCCCTCCTACATTGTTGGTGGGAATATAAGTTAGTGCAGCTACTATTGAGAACACTACGGAGGTTTCTAAAAAAAAAAAAAAACCCTGAAAAATAAAACTATTATATGATTCAGCAATTCCATTGCTGGGTACATATGTAGAATAAAAGGAAATGAATATATTGAAGAGACATCTGCACTTCATGTTTCTTACAGCACTACTCACAATGACCAAGATATGGCATCAACCTAAGTATCCATCAATGGATGGGTGGGTACAAAATGTTGTACATATACACAATAGTATACCATTCAACAATACAAATAATAAAATCCTATCATTTGTAGAAACATGGATAGAACTGGAAATCATTATGTTAAATGAAATATGTCAGGAACAGAAAGGCAAATATCACATGTTCTCATGTAGGAACTAAAAAGGTAGATCTCATGAAGATAGAGGGTTGATTGGTGGTTACTGGAGGGCAAGAAGGGTAAAGGGGAAAGGAGAATAAAAGAGGTTGACTTATTGGAACAAAAATATAGTTAGACAGAAGGAATAGGACCCAGTGTTCAATAGTCCATATGGTTCATATTATGTTGTATATTTCAAAATAGCTAGAAGAGAAGAATTCAAATGTTTCCAGCATAAAGAAAAGATCAACATTTGAAGTGATCATTACACATTGCATGAATATCAAAACATCATATGTACCTCATATCAATATATTATATATCAATATAAAAAGAAAATACTTAGTGAATCTAGGTTATTTTAACTCTATTTATCTAAATATTCAATGTCAAAAGGGTAGGGAATTATTTCTTTTTTGGCTTGGCAGGATTTAGATGAAGTTGAAACAAATTTCAGAATTTAACACTTCCCACAATTTTGTTATACTCTGTCTAGTCATGGAGCCTAGCATTGAATGCTAACTTTTTAAGCCCCTAATGATCATTTGTGCAGTTCATTGAGACAAACTGGAGACTTTTGAAATGTGTAATCTCAGTTTTGCTTTGTGAGCCTAATCAAAATTGGAATTGATATTAGTAGGGTTCTCATTATTTTCACTGAAAATGACAATAATTTCTTTCTCCCCAGTTTCCTAATAATCATAAAGGACTCAAGGTGTGGACTTTCCAGTGCAGTTGAGTAATGTTGAAAAAAGTCAGCATTTGTCTTGTATGTAGTAGCACACTGATCGATACACACCCATATCTCTGCCTCCAGTTCTGATTTTCACACATATTATAAATGGCCTAAATAGAAATTTTAAAAATCTGTGAGTTGAATAAGACTCTTATTTTGAATGACGTTTTGTACTATCAATGTTCTTTAAAATAATTCTCGGCGTCTTTTGATTAAATGAACAAGTTATGGGTAGTATAAGCTAATTCCTACCATACATGGAAATCATCCAGGTGGACATGCAGTATTCCTTTCCAACCATATTGAGGAAAGGGAAATCTACCGTGTTTCCCTGAAAATAAGACCTACCCAAAAAATAAGCCCTAGCAGGATGTCTATGCATTTGTTAACTATAAGCCCTACCCCGATAATAAGACCTAGTGATGGGCATGGCTATGCAGATATGCCCACAGGCTGCATAGCCACACCCTACATTTCAGGGTGGAGTGGTAAGGAAGACTGGAATACCTTTGATCTGCCACAGCTCCTTTCTCTGAGCCCTTTGCACTTGTGCGGGTGTGTGGGTGGTAACCACCTTCGCAGGCATCCTATTGCACACGTGCGAATGGCTAGGGGAAAGGAGTTCATGTATCACTAGTGCCAGCCCCACCAACAAGGTCAGCTCCCCCTGTCAGGTTCCAGAAGAAGATGACTTAATTGTATTTGAATAAATGTAGATTGTTGTATTATACTTAATAAAAATAAGACACCCCCTGAAAAAGAAGCCCCAGTGTGTCTTCTTGAGAAAAAATAAATATAAGACAGTATCTTATTTTCGGGGAAACATGGTATAAGCTAATTTGTCTCCATGAGAATTTTGCCACTTCATTGTTTTATATTTTAGATTGTGCTGCATTTTAGGTTTGATTTCTCTCAGTTATTGAAGTTGTAGCCTTTCTTTTTAAAGTCATTAGGTGGTAGGTGCTTTGGCAAATATGTTATAAAGAAAAAACTAAATAACTAAAATTAAGAATGCCCTTTTCTAGAGCACATAAATATTGTAGTGATATGCAGAAACCTGGTATTCCATCTCCATGCCCATAAATTAGCTCCTGGTTTCCTATTTCTCCTAGTACAACACTGTGATTATATATCTCCTTCCTCATACTTTCTGGCCCCCAGGAACACTTTCACTTTTTAAAATATTCTCTTTAAATTCATATTTGTGTTTTTTGAGAAAAAAATCCCTCAGACACTGCTACAACCTGGTATCAGAAAGGTAAAATTGAGTTTACACAGATGTTTATCAATCAATTACATCATGAGGCACCTAAAAGACTGGATGATTTGTTTTTAAACTTTGCTCTTGATATTTTATCAATATGAAGAGCCAGTCAAACGTATGTCCTAGTGTCTTTTTTTTTTTTTTTGCCATCATTATTACGATGGCACAATTTAGGAAAGTAGCATGCCCCAGCAAATCTAACTTATGACCCTCAGGTGGCAATGTTTCCCTCTTTGCCATTTGATTGATATATTTCACCCTTCTTTCCTCTGATTTCATCAGTTTCTATTTATATGAATTTAAATGACATGCCATGTTTGAGCAATTCTCAGAAGGCATTAAACATGGCATTGCTGTCAGATTATTTCATTTTCTTTTTCCCTACATTTCTTCTTCTCTTACCTTCTTCATCTCTTCCTCCCTCCCTTCCTTCCATTTTTATTTATTTCTTTCTTTTTTTTTTCTGTCTTACTTTAACAAAGATATATTAACATTCCACTGGGAACACTGGGCTCAAAATAAAAAGAAAAGTAAGGCAAAGGCCTAGCCTGAAAGACACTTAAAAGAGTCTAACCACTTACTTCAAAGGTTCCTTAGGCTTAAAAATCAAAGCCTCATGAAATCAACCTGGATTTTTTCACCTGATTCTCATACCTTGATTGAGATTTTGAAAATTTAGAGGATCATATTCAAGCTCCCTTGAAGCATTCCAAGGCATTTTTGTAAGAAGATACTTATATGAATTTGGTATGCTTATTATAAATAATCTCCACCTGAAGACCAGCTAGATCACGGAAAGAATGAGTGAACTTTATTAGTTTCATTTGTTTTCTTCACTATGTTTACTTTAAAATGAGAAAAGCTTTCAGAATATTCTTCAATTCATATTTTCACAGACATAATCATCTTTGCCCTACTCTTAATTAGGGTATTTTTCTGAATTTCTGTCTCCTAATTACAATGTTACACTGTGGCTTCCTTTTCTCTTCACTGTGTGTCTTGGCAAAGGATAAGTGGAAAATGCTGTAATTAAAGTATTCTATCTAAAAGAGTTGTTATTTTTATATTCATAGCTGAAGATATTTTTTCTATTAATGATCTATAAGTGTGTGAGGAAATTTAGTGGTATTAATTATGGACTTATATCAAGATCTTTAAACTCAAAAACTTGTATCTATCTCTCTTCTTTAGTGAGATAGAGTTTAGTGATGTTGTCAAAGAGCTTTCTGGTTCATTTTTAAAGTCAAACTTTTTTGTCCTTGTAAAATTTAGATTTGCTGCCAGTCGTGCTTATTTTTCCTTTAGAAGTTTGAAATGGCAATTGAATGTCTTACACTTTATTAGGTTTCTAAAGAGCTTTTACTTCTAGGATGGCTGCTGGGCCATCAAACTGGAAAGAGAACTACCATTTGGCAAGATGAACACTGCATGTGGGTAGGGAGTTTGAACGTTCCATTCTAGGTTCTGGGCATAATAGATTTTTAAAACCATTTTAAGGTGCCACACATCATAAAAAAAAAAACTGACTTCTATCAATAATATCTTAATGGCTTCAGTTGACACAGGAAGGCTATTTTGTTGTTCAAGAAAATAGTCCCTGGGCAGGTGGTCTTGCTGGATCACAGGAGAGGACAAGCCGTAAGCTGGGCCAATGTCCTTTCATTCTGTAGTACTGATGTTCAGAAACTGGAGATTGAATCTCACCTGCTTTTAAATAAAATCATTCAATTAAATTATACTTGAATTCAACAGGATAAAAAGGATAAAGTACTTACTGACCTTTATGTCTCAGTGGTAATGGCTTTTGTCTCCGTTTTCAGCACTGCAGGATATTCCTTAGTAACTCTAAAAGATTCATTTGTTTCTCTCTTTGGTTTTTGATTTATCATCTTTAAGCCAAGGTGCATTGACTCTCTTATGCCATATATGACCCTTTTCTTCTAAATAAGGATTAGTAAAAGCCATTTTGATTACCCCTATTAATTTAATAATTTACATAAGCATACATTTTACACATTTCTTTATCAATTTTAGAAGGTATCTCTTGATTCCCTACGATGTAAGATGAAAACATTTAGACACGTCCACTTCCCTCCAGCTGTAGTCTTACATGTCTCACTTTCTATCCATAATAACATCACTTTCACATTGTCAAGGTGTGGAACATGTACATTCTTATTATGTTAGCATGTCAATTCTAATCAAAAATCAAAAATCACCAAGGACAGTTATGGAATAAAAAACATGGCTACCAAGGGGAAAGAATGGAGCATTCTTGTAGGTTCTTTGGTATAGGTACACATGACCTCTGTTTCTATTTCACTGGGAAGCATTTAGTGGTATGGTCATACCTAATTGCAAGAGGGGTGTGAGTGATAAACTGAAAACCTTGGATTGTGTGTTACTTGGCATGTGCACACATGTATCTGTACGTGTAGGATCAGTTCCCAGAGGTGGAGTTGTTTGGCAAAGCAGCATATGTATTTGTAAATTGGATGAGTATTGCCAGATTGCTATCTATAGGGGTTCTCCCACTCATAGTCTACATGTTTCCCTATAGCTTCAACATAGAGAGGTTCTAATATGTTTTATTTTTGCCAATTGAAAAGATGAAAAATGGTAACTCAAAGTAGTTACAACTTGTATTTCTTCTATTTTGCATGAATTCAACATCTTCTATATGTATTTTTTTGGATTTTTATTTCTGTGTGTGAACTGCCTGGTCATATCTGCCTAATGTTCTTAATAGGTGTTTCTTTCTTGCTTAATTGTGGGATCACTTTATATATGGTAATGATTAAAGTCAGTGAGTATTATGCGGCATTTGTCAACAGTGAATTAGAAATGAATGTACTTATTGCCTCAAATGAATGAAGGTCAGCCCATTTCAAGAGTATACCATTTTAAATTAAAGATATATATTTTTCTTGTTATATAGGGAGTGTGATATTTTGTCTTTTATGAGGAACATATCTGGGAAATGGCTGGTAGCATGTATACACAGAACTTGCCCAAGGAACTAGCCTCACCTTTAATTCTACTTCTCCCTTAATTGCATTCCACAAAAGGAACACCTTTGACGTTTCCTCTCTGTGTTTGAAGATAAGACAAACTAAAAAGACATTGAAAAATTTCCCCACTTTCCATTAAGGAGATTCTAAAGCCAGAGTGAGAAATTTAAATACTAACAAATCTGATGCTTTCCCAAAATTTAGAAGAATAATGTCAATTAGGGTCCAACAGGAGTCAGAAATGCTACATGATCAATCAATAGAAAACTATTGGTAAATTACAGTGTAGTAAAGGTTCCAACACTTGTAATTTTAGGCATGCCAATTGTTAATCTATTTACTATATAATTATAAATGGATACTATCTGGGAAAAAGCTAAAGCTTATAAATATTTTGACTTTCGATGGAGGGGGAAAGAAGTGATATTAAAGAGTAAAGTTATTTACAAATCAACATGTCTACAAAAGTAATTCCTGTATCTTTAATTTTATTTATTATTTTAACTCAATGTAGTACATAAAGTTTTATTTTATTTTACTTTATTTTATTTTATTTATGTTTTTAGAGACAAGGTCTTGCTCTGTCACCTAGTGGAATGCAGTCATCGCTCCTTGCAGCCTCAAACTCCTGGGCTCAAGCAATCCTCCCAGCTCAGCCTGCTGTGTGTCTAGGACTACAGACACGTGCCACCAGACACTATGCCTGGCTAATGTTGTCTTTTTAAATTTTTTTTATAGATGAGGTCTTACTCTATTGTTTAGGCTGATCTTAAATTCCTGACCTTGAGCCATCCTCCTGTTTCAGCCTCCCAAACTGCCAGGATTAAAGGTATGAGCCACTGCACCTAGCCTGATTTAACTGGCAAATAATAATTGTACATATTTATGGGGTACATAGTGATGTTACTACACATATAGTGTATATTGATCAGATCAGGACAATTAGCATATCTGTCATCTCAAACACTTATCATTTCTTTGTTGGGAATGTTCAATATCCTTCTTCTAGCTATTTGAAGCTATATATTATTGTTAACTATAGTCATCCTAAAGTATGTAAATTCTTTGTGCTGTACATTTTATAAGTAAGCAGACAGTTTTATTTAATTTGCACCTATTATATACTTTTTATGACTATATGTGTGAATAAAAGTGTAAGAAAAAAATGATGAATGAAGTTCTAAAGACAGGGTGTTATTAATACCTATTCACAGAGTAGAGCCATTGATACCATTAAGTTCTTCCAGTTAATATACAGTGGTAATGAAATCACAGATATAAGGAAAGTTGATAAAGTAATAATTATAATTAATATGGTAGAAGTAAAACAATCTATTTCATAATCAAATGACTGCCTTAAATGTTTAAGTCACAATTTAACAGCTGTGAAAGGATGCAGACATAGAACTTAAGCTAAAAGTAATATTCATGGGAGTTATTAGAATTAGTATAAAGTTTGGCATGAGAATAGCTTGTAGAAGAAGTAAGATTTTGAAATTTTACTACAGAATTACTTCCTCAGGTTTAAAAAGTTCTGATGTGAGTGGTGCTTGTGGCTCAGTGAGTAGGGTGCTGGCCCCAGATACTGAGGGTGGTGGGTTCAAACTGGGCCCCAGCCAAACTGCAACAAAAAAATAGTTGGGTATTGTGGGGGGCGCCTGTAGTCCCAGCTGCTTGGGAGGCTGAGGCAAGAGAATCACCAAGGCCAAGAGCTGGAGGTTGCTGTGAGCTGTGACGCCATGGCACTCTACAAGGGTGACAAAGTAAGACTCTGTCTCAAATAAATAAAAAATGAATAAATAAAAAATAAAATAAAAAAATACAAAGTTCTGATGTATTAAAATTCAACTTGAAGGTAAGTCATGAAAGGAGTGATTTAACAGTTAAGTTGTGACGTTAGTGATAAAGATGACTATCTCATTGGAACCTTATTTAATGTATCATCATTCAAAGTCTTCATACCTTATTTACTTTTACAAAATTCTTTTTTTCATCAGTCAGTTCAGAACCAGGAAAATTGGGATGGAATTTATTTGCTCTTACATCATTACAGAAGTGAATTGGCCATTGACTTGTATTTTTTAAGGTGATAAATTAGCAGCCAAAAGACTGTGAGTATAAAAATCTCAAGTGTAATTTCTCAAGCTGCAGGCATTATGGATCTTTTTGTGTATTTGAAAGTCAAATTGTATCCATGTAACTCAAAACATTTTTACCCCCTTAATATATTGAGATTAAAAAAAGTAACATGGAAGAAAAACAATTGAAGCATAGTAATATATGTTGCAATTTACCATTACCTAGGTGAAATATGGAGTTCTTTAAAAGTAGGTTCTTAGGTCACTGTTACATTTCATTAAATCTGCTTTCATAAAGTTGTCTAAAAAACTCACAAAAATTTGATGTGGATTCCTAACAACACTTATTCTGTGTTTTCCAATCCTGTGATTGCCTTCTGACTGCTCTTGGGTGTGTGTGTTTCCAAGGATAAAATAAAATTCCCAAGAGCTGAATCAATCCTCTACTCTCTGGCTTGTTACTTTGTCTATGCCTGAATTAGAAATGATGCCACCATATTTTAACAAAGCACATTGCTTAGCTGAGGAAGGACTTCCATGGTTCTTTGATGGTGCTTTGTTTGAACATCTCTCATAGTTTGTTTCACATTCTGTCATACGGTTTACTCATTTGTAATTTTCATATTATCATTACTAAATTATAAATTCACTTAAGAAAGTTACTGTGATTTATATCATTTTTTTTAATCACCTGACAAGAATGGCACAGAGGTTTCCCTGTAGTAGATGCTCAAGTAGTATTTTCTTGACTTTCATTGCCCTTGAGGGATATGTCCTTGTTGGCTTATAATTTGGGTTAGAATTCTGATTGTCAATGCATTTACTTCAGGGTGGTGCACACTTAGGTGGCTATTAGTTGAGAGAGGATACCTGGGAAAATTATGTTGTGATCTAGAAGAACAAAAAGCTTCAGAAACTCAAGGGTACTCCTACAAGGTTCTTCCCATGATAACTTAGCTCTTAAGAATTTGTAAAAACTTAGCTTCCTGGAACCTTGCAACTAACACTTGCTTCCATTTCTATAAAGCCTGCACTTGCTTTGAAACCTCTAACAAGGGGCAATATGATAATTCCTTTGTCTGCTTTTCTGTAAACTCGATAAAAGGACAGGGATAAAGCAGGCTGGGGAGCTTGGCTGTTTTGGACTCTAGTCTCCCCTGGCTCTGCCAGCTGAAATAAAGTCTTTCCTCTTTCAAACATAGGTGTTCAGGTGGTTTTCGCTCCATTATGGGGCCTTGTTTTCCTGCTACAATTATGATGTGTGAGACTGTTGCATAATTTTACCATTGTTTTATGAACTTTTTCTTTTTCCTCTTCCTTATTCTGAGGTGTTTGGAAGTGAAATATGCAACAGCTGAAAACAATGTAGGTTTTGCATATATTTGTAATATGAGTAAGTTAAAATGTTTTTATATCCACAAATTGGGTAAGTAATTTCAGACAAAAACAGAGTCTACTGATTTCATTCATTCATTCAGTCAATGTAGACCTTAGATTAGAATCTAGCAGGAAAGGCAGATAAGCTAATAAGCAAGTAAATCATTATGAATTATTTACTTGAAAATTAAGAAATTTGTCATGAAGTTCATGAATAGAGAGATATGATACATAAGTTGGAGAAGGATCATTATTTTTATGGGCAGAGAAGAGCTAACTTAGATGTTCAAATCAAGATTAGAAGGGCAAAGGAGCGAGCTATGTGAAGGACTAGATAGGCAGGGCCACATAGGCAAAGGGAAGAGCCAAACCTCTAGAAAAGGATGATTATTAAATAGTAAAACACCAATTATTTCACTTCAAGTTTTATTTACATATGTTCAATAACAATAAAAATTCTGGGTGCAAAAAGGAAGATAAATTGCAATTTATTGACTATTTTCAGGTTCTTTTTCAGAGACTCTATATTTCCAAATGACCATCCCATAAATACCTTATATTCTGGAGGCTTATTATCAAATTCATAATCTCCCCATATCTACTTGCTTCTTTTGAAACTTCTTATCTTGCTAAGTAAGAGCTACCATTCATTCACTGGTCCAAGTCCTAATTCTGAAACAGCATCTAGATTCCCCCCTCTGCCACACTCAATTTGTACACATATTTATTCATCTTACTCCAGAAGTAAATTCTTAATCTATTAACTTTGTCTCCATCCCTGCCTCTCACTAGCTCTTAACCATACTATTGAATAGCCCCCTCCAGCTTATCTCTTCCTTAATTTTTCCAATCCATCAAGAATTCTCTTTCCCAAGCAAACATTACATTAGCTTCTTACTCAAAATATTTCATTGACTTCTCATCACCTTCAGGGAAAAATACCAAATACTCGAGCATGGCACGTCAGTCTTTTCATTCTCTGGCCTTCACTACCTGATAAATGTAACTTTCTATGGCTGCTCTTTAATATTGCCTTTCTATAAATCTCTGGCCAAAACTACTCGTATATTTTTATGTCATTTATACCATTCTTCTTTCTGTCTAGAATTCACTCCCTACATAGTAACTCTACTATACTCTTATTTGAATCTTCAAAGCCTCAGCCCAAGGTTATGTTCCTTGTGAAGAGTTTCTTTATTCTTCTAGGCATCTCTGGACTTCTTTCCCCTTTTTACCCATTACACATTATAATTACAGTGATTAACATATTCTATTATAGTGCCTTATAATTCTGTATCCCTACCACTTCTTAGTCCCCAAGAATACAGGGTCTGCCTTTGCAGCTTCGTCATCTCATCCCTGGTGTTATATGTGAAATATAGTAATGTTCTGTAAGTATTTGTTGCATAACAGTCAAAACTAACTAAATACCTCCCAGTCTTCTTAGAAGCTTCTCTCTATCTTGCTAATGCTAAGCTGTGGCTTAGAGGAGTTAAATCATTAGTATAATAAGTGAGAGAGTTAGCATTTGATATCAGAATTATCTGGTTGCAATGTAATTGCTTCCTACTTATAGGACTGCTCCTCTGTTGGTTGGCTACACTTTTTACTTAACTATAAATATCCTTGAGGACAAGATTGAGCTTAGTCACAGGTGTTACTAAACTTTGCAGGCCACATCTGTAATAGCATGGAAGCATATAACATCGATAGGTCAATTGCCTCTCATGTCTTTAAACCTTTCCATATCTCAGCCTCATTGGCTCTGCCAGCTTCTAGTAATCTGTCCAGACCCACGGAGGACAGTAGGTAAAGAAAAATCCAAATTGTTAATTAGCCATATACCCTTCACTTACCCATATTTATGAACAAGGAAAGTCAAGAGGAAGTGGATGAGATACTAGCAATAAATAAATAAATCATTGTTAAATGTTATGGTGATATTTATAGCAAACAATGTACAACACAGTGCTTTATACTCTTCTAGAATATTGGGTTATCACCTCAGCAGACACGTAACCACTTTGTGAGATTCAGTTTGAGGCATTTCTTAAAATAAGTAATAATGAACATATCTTAATGGAAGTTGTTACTGAGGTCTTTTATTAGTCTTCACCCAGTGTCCTTAAAGAATGTGTCCAGTCTTTTCAGATATCAACCAACAAAGTACTTAGTATTGTCCCTGACAGGCAGGGATTAACTGCTGATGACATAAAACAACTGTTCCTTCAAATAACAACAACAAGACTCAAAAGTCCACTGTTCTCTGATAATCGATAGCCTACCAATAAGATATTTATTAATATAATATTGCAAGTAGAAGGATCATTGAAAGAATGTATATCACTGTTGGCCAAGGAAAAGGACAACTATCAAAAATACATCTAGTGATGTTGCTAACATCAGAAATATTAAGATTAAATCATTCCCAGTCCTTTTCTGAACTCCCAAAATTGTCTGTATATATATGAACAACACATCTTCTTGCCCTTAATCTCAATACTATAAAGAATCTCTCAGAGTAGAATCTTAAAGTTGTGTGAAACACAAAAGCAAAGGAAATTGACTCAATATTAATTGTAATAGAGGCAATTTTTTTTTTGAAGTTTTTGGCTGGGCCTGGGTTTGAACCCACCACCTCTGGCATATGGGGCCAGTGCCCTACTCCTTTGAGCCATAGGTGCTGCCCCGAGGCAAAAAGATTTTAAATAAAAAAGTCTGATTGTGCTAAAATGTGAATGATAACAGTAACAAACACACAGGGATGTACTCAGAGAAGGCTTGAAAGAAGTTGGCTTAATTTGTTTTCCTAGAACCATTCAGCTGGTAGGGATTTCTAATAATCCTTAGTTATTTCCTCAATCCTGACCTATAACCATTACTGTGAGACTTCTATCAGAAGAATACACCTTATTTCTCTGTTAACATAACACCTAAAAATTTCATAAATAAGATCTAATTTGGAAATGGGTCTTCCAGATAACATTTACTTCAAAAATACTGATTTTAGATTTTAATAAAAGTTCCCCTATATAAGATCAAATTATATGAAACTAGACATTTACACATTAATAAACCTGCACTATGTCTGATTCAAGAAATAATAGAAGAATTAGCTATGGTCTTTTAGTAACTATGAGAAAAATACTCTGTAAACACAGCTGACTTTATTCCTAGCAAGTCCATAAGCAGTATCAACTCAGGGATACTTTTTTTTTTTGAGACAGAGCCTCAAGCTATCCCCCTGGGTAGAGTGCCATGGCGTCACAGCTCACAGCAACCTCCAACTCCTGAGCAGTCTCCTGCCTCAGCCTCCCAAGTAGCTGGGACTACAGGCACCCGACACAACGCCCGGCCATTTTTTTGGTTGCAGCCATCATTGTTGTTTGGCGGGCCCGGGCTGGGGATTCGAACCTGCCACCTTAGGTGTATGTGGCTGGCACCTTAGCCGCTTGAGCCACAGGCGCCGAGCCGATAAAGTATACTTTTTTTTGTTTTTTTGCAATTTTTGGCCAGGGCTGGGTTTGAACCTGCCACCTCCGGCTTATGGGGTCAGCACCCTACCCCTTTGAGCCACAGGCACTGCCCCTCAACTCAGGGATACTTAAATCTCTATTCCATAACCAGGATTCCTACATTAATATTTCACTAGGCTTAAGGATTTGAAATGTCATTGTTACTAATTTAATTCAATAAATATTTATTGAGGAGATACAGTGGTTAATAATCTGGAAAGTGTATCCCTTAACGTTCTCTAAATCATTACATTAAAATGGCGATTCTCAACATTAACCAAGCATCTTTGTTTTTGTTAATCTCTTATTCTTTTATCATGTAACATAAAATTTATTAACTTAATATTAGTATTTCAGTACTTTTAATTTTACATAGTAGCATTTAAGTTATGCAATATCAAGAGAAGAGCTTTATCTTCTCTTGAGGGGAAGGGATTGGTACAATTTAGTTGTACACAGGAGATTTAATATGATTTATAAAGGTGCAAATGAGTGCCAAATTGACAAGGGGTGGGCTGGTGATGGTTAATTTTAGGTGTACAAGATTAAGGAACATCTAAAAACTGGTACAGTAATATTTTGGGTTATATCTGTGAGTGTGTTTCCAGAGCAGATTGATGTGTGAGTGTAAGTGGACTAGGTGGGGAACATTTACCCTCAACACTGGCAGGCACCATCCGATTGGTTGGGGGCCTGGTGGAACAAAAACAGGAAACGCAAATTGGTTTTTCTCTCTCTCCTAAAGCTGGGATACACTCTTCTTCTGCCCTTGAATATCAGAACTCTGGACTCTATGACCTTTTGACTCTAGGGCTTACACCAGCATCTCTTCCCCCACCCACATTCTCCAGCCTTCAGATTTGGACTGAGCCATGCTACTGGCATTCTAGCGTCTATAGCATTCAGATGGTCTAGGACTTCTCAACCTCCATAATTATGTGAGTAATAAATCACCTCTCCTCTCCTCTCCTCCCTCCATCATTCCGTCTCTCTCTCCCTCCTTTCCTTCCTCCCTCTGTCCCTCTGTCTCTCTTCCCCTCCCCCATTGGTTCTATCTCTCTGGATAACCTTTACTAATATAGTAGTTAGCTTTGTAAAAATCCCAATTCGCAGGTCATATGCCTAACAGAAACTATTGTTTCTGGAGATAGAAATACAGGCAATAAATATTTTCTTGAGATTCCCAGGTTATTCCAGTGTGCATTCCAAAGTTGAAAAACACTTCTCTATAATTTATGCATATAATAATCTGAATGGAATTTAATATTTATTGTACATTGTTGTATTGGTTTAAACTTTAATTTTTGCATGTTATAAAATGGATCAAAATTAAGTTTTATTTTTCTTTGTTAATCTTGTGAGATAAAGAGAAGAAAAAGCAGAAAAAGAAACTTAATCCCCAAGTTTACAGGCTGAATTTAAAGTATGTGCTAGACTGATTTTGATGGCTATTTGTTTGAAGCCTGAACTTTCTGTCCAAGATTCTGAAAAAAGAAATGAAAATTGAAAATGCTGTCAGAGGCAGAATTGGAATTTTAACCCATAGTTTATACAATGTGACACTGTATTGCCCAGAATAAACTAATAAATTTATTTACTTCATACATTTATCAATGTTCAATACAGGGATGCTTCAGACAAAAAGGAAGTAGAAATATAGCCAGACTTAATGGAATTGAAATGGGAAGTTTAAAAACCTCAGAAAGAAATGTTTCCATTCAAAGAGCACTGTTTCCTTCATCAATTTATGGCTGTATGTTCTTTGCTTACACTTAACGTAAGGAAGGGGTGTAAATTCATGTCAGAGCAACTAAGTTTTCAGGAATTGCTAGAAAATAAAATGATGTCGAGGTACCTGCTATTCAGATGGACCATCGCTTTGTTTCTCATGCCAGTCCTCATCCAGTGTGTTAGTGTCCTGCCTAGATCTTCTCCTAAAGCTTCCAAGGCCCAGGTTTTAGAGTAAATCCTACAAATAGTGTGTTGACATACGGGTATATACATTCATAATACAATGGCTAAGGGGGATAATTTATTTCTCTTCTGTCTATGAATAATTTATTATTATCTGATATGACTCAAAAAATCAGACTGAAATCCTCATTGTCTTGAATCGGCCTGATTAAGCATCTGCATAAGGAAAAAGAACATGTGTGCATAAGAATCTGGGCCAAGAACCTGAGTTTTTTCCCTATACTCTTTAGCACGTGAATGAAGTATATATGGTGTTTGGAACTACTCTAGAAAATTAAGGTTGCTCATGTCACTTTGCCATCAGCATCATAACTAACCAGGTGATGTTACAAATGTTTTTTGAGTAAAATAGTATTTTATTTGAATATTATAGGAAAGGATTATCAACAATTCTGAGATTTTCAGTAATAGAATGCACATGTGCAGGCATTCGCACAGTGATACAGTGTATATACTCAGGGTCAAGTTGATATCAGTATTTCAAGCATCTTGATAATTGCAGCTTCACATATTGTTTTTCATCACTTTATAGAAGCAATTTATGGAGAAACATTTAGACTCAGTCTTTTAAATGAGTTGGCTTATATTTAAAATGTATTGGTTATTTTAAAATTCAAAAACTGAGAAAATTGGCAGCTCAGCCCTAACTGATCTAATGGTTCCCCATCTCCCCCCCTCCCCGCATACTGCTATGCTATTCCGCTTTGTACTTACTCTCCACCAGTCAGACACTGTGGCCTTTGATTTTCTCCTCTGTTCCAAAATCCATTCTGCCTGAGGCTTTTGTACATGTTCCCTATCAGAAACATTCTGTTTGTCTTTCTTCCCCTACTCCCTTTCCTCAGGTTACAGAAACAAATTTTCCTCCTTCATCTTACAGGATAACGTCATTCCTTGGGAAAACATATACAGTTTGATTCCCAGACAGGGTTTATTTCTGCCATTTACTGTTCTCCCTACACCTTGCACTTCTTCCAGAACTTTTTGGGAGTGAAAGTATCCATGGAATTGTTTGTTTAGCATCTTTCTTCCAGCTAGAATAAAAGTTTCATGGGGACAGGGACTACCCAGTACAGGACATTTATAAATGACAATATAAATATTCCCTAGATGATTTTAATTTCCCCTCAAATGTGGGGCCCATGAAAATATGGTCCCTGTCGTTCTTATTCACTCCTTATTCACAGCCCCTTGATATATTATCTGGCTCCTGGTATTCATTCAATGAATGATTGTTGAATTAATAAATAATATTAACTTTTAGTATAGTAAAGAGTTATCTCTTTAACTTTGTCTATCCTATCAACCTTTTTAGCTTGTATGTAGTAGGTTTTTTAAATCTTGACCTTTTAAAGTTTGGATATTAGGTATACTGACACTTGCATTTCATGTCAACTTTCAATTTTATAACATCTCTTATAAAGTGGACAATGCATGACACAATTTTTAATGGGGAATTATTCATTAACTATGAATTGTGATTATAACATACCAGCTTAATAGACAGATACGGCTGTAAATATATTTGTTCAATAACTAGTATAATTATAAAGTCAGACTTTGAGAGCTACAACAACCCTAGGTTTCATTTAGGACAACTAAAGCATATCATAAATAAACTCACATCATAAATGAAGTTCCCAAACATTTATGGTAAGGAAAATTTCAACTCTGAATTTTAGACCTCTTTTGCTGTTCCACAATACCCTTACATTTTAAGTATCAAATTTTGAATAAATATGAAGCCAAGACAGATTTATTAATTTCTCTTAAAGTATAACCAGGAGATTAGAATGAGTACTTTGGGCAAGCAGACACAGCTGCTGGTAACATGACCAAAGAGCCTTACAGTACTTTTATCATGATATGGTATCTGCACCAAATTTCTTTTCCTTGGATGCCCAAATCGATAATTTATGTGTCTCTTATTGCTAACTTACCATACACATCTCTATGAGTGATTTGTCTGATGCCCCTGAACACAGATGGCTCTCTGGTTGGATATGTTTCCTGTAACATACTCAGGATGCTGCCTTTCCAACAACCCCGGCTCAAAGAATCTCATTGAATCATGTGAGTTATTTACACTGTACTGTACTGAAACACTGGCATCAGAGTTGGCAGAGGTACATGTAGAACCATGTGCTTGGTCAACCAGGAATTGAAAGAACTCAGCACTTGAGATTGAGGGTATCCTCTGGTACATGACAATAGGTGTGTAAAAGGAACTGAAAATCACCAGTCAAGTTGGAAACAATTTGAATTTACATTTTAATCCCATTGGATTTTGCCTATCAGAAGGAGTCATCATAGCCATTAATAACCATGCTTAATGGGAGCCAGAATGATAACGCTTGAAGGTGGTTTAGGAAAGACTTAGATCGGGGGTCCTCAAACTTTTTAAACAGGGGGTCAGTTCACTGTCCCTCAGACCATTGGAGGGCAGACTATGGGCCCCGGTACGACTTGGCTGCTAAGCAGGACAGGCAGCAGTGGCAAAAACACCCAGCGGGCCAGATAAATCTCCTTGGTGGGCCACATGTGGCCCCGAGGGCCATAGTTTGAGGATGCCTGATAGATAATTGAAAAATTAGTAAAAAGTATTTTGGAACCAAATACCTCAAAATCTTTTGGACATGGATCATAATATATAACATGCATAATGGGTAATATGTTTTAACATGTTTGTCCCTGATTTTTTTACTAGAAATTGTAAGTTATGAAGACAGCACAAAAACTGTATTGTTTAGGAGGACAAAGAACAAAACGTTTAGGAAAATTTGTCTGAGCACGGTGTCGTAGATTCTAAAGATGCCCAATATTGCTGTCATTGGGAGAATGCCATAATTGGAAGCAAAATACAAACACTGTTTTGAGAGAACTATTGATTCTTTGCTTTCAGACTACTCATTTGTTTAAGGCTGAATGTGCAAGCTACATCACAGATCACCAAATCACCTTGGAGTTGCTGCCTCTGCAGTGGCAGGGCAGCTAATAGAGACAGGCCTGCATTTTCTCCTGAAGTCTTCTATCTTCCTTTAGTGTCATTGAACAAGGGCTGCTGAAGTGTCAGAAAAAATATTTATTGCTCTTCCATATGTCACTGCCCTCCTGCCAGTGACATGTGTACTCATCAGTCAAACGGAAACTACCCACCATGTTTGATTTACTGCAGTTGAAGGAAATCTGTTTGTGGGTTCCTATAACATAAACCATTTTGCTAGAGATTAATGCTCTGATTTGCATGCAGTTCATGGGAGTTAGATCATTAGTTTTCATGATCTATCAGGACTAAATGTAAGAAATGCAACTCTGTTTTTTTCTCTGTAGGGTCCTGCTTTTCTTTTTTCCCCTCCCTAACCTTTTCATTAACTTTCCCCTTGTTGTTCAGTAAAGCATTATTTACTTTGTGCCATCTGAGGACCTGGTAGGAGATTAAGTGATTAAGTTTTAGCAACATGGAAACCATGAATAAAATCCCTCTTTAGAACACTTGGCAAATGACTTGAATAGCAACAAAGTTCTAGTCTTCACAAGAGACTTTTAGCAAACATACAATGGTGAACTTACAGAAAAATAAAACTGAGTTTTCTCACTGACACCCATTTATATTCAGTGAGGGATGTGGAGTAGTAAGGTTTTCAGAACATTCCTAGTTGCTCAATTTTAAGAATGTTTTCTAACATACTATAATTCTATAGGATTACAAAATATCGGTATTAGCTGACATTCTTGTGATATGAGTAAAAGCATTCCATATGTGCATAGTTGAATTTGCTCTGACTAGCTACACTTGATTGCTACGTGGTCTCTGCGGTGATGGCAAGCCTGATAAATAAGAACAGCTCCATTTATACAGGTTCTGATAACGATTGATTGAGGCATTTCTTCCATATCCCAACATCTTCAAAAAGGCTCCTGAAGCATCTGGAATTCTATTTTACTAGCGCTCCTACAAAGAGTGTGTGTATGTAAAACAAAAAAGGATTTAATTATAATCTACAAAAACTGAATCATTTGTACTTTTCAGAAATTGGCCAATATATTATAAAGTTTTCAAAATGTAGACTCCACAAAAAACTGAAAACTTTTAAAATAAAAAATTCAGTTAAATTGCAAGACACAAATCAATATACAAAAATAAGTTGCATTTCTATACACTGACAATAACCTATCCAAAAAAATTAAGAAGACAATACCATTTACAATAGCATCACAGGGAATAAAATACTTAAGAATAAACTTAACCAAAGAGGTTAAAATCATATACACTTAAAAAGTCCAAAACACTGATGAAATTAATTAAAGAATGCGCAAATAAATGGAAAGACATTCTATCTTAGAAGGCTTAATACTGTTAAAATGTTCATACCACCTAAAACTATCTACAGATTCAATGCTATCAATATCAAACTCATAATGGCATGTTTTGGAGAAAGAGAAAAGACAATCTAAAATTCATACAGAACCAGAAAAGACAATCTAAAATTCATACAGAACCAGAAAAGACAATCTAAAATTCATACAGTCTCTTCTAAATGGCTTAGAAGAGACAAAGTGATCTTGACAAAGAACAAAGCTGGAGGCATCACACTTCCTGATTTCAAAATACATTACAAGCTATAGTAATTGAAACAATATGATACTGGCTAGGTGTGGTGGCTCATGCCTGTAATCCTAGCATTCCTGGAGGCTGAGGTGGGAGGATTGCTTGAGCTCAGGAGTTCGAGACTTGTCTGAGCAAGAGTGAGGACCCTGTCTCAGCTACTCAGAAGGCTAAGGGAGCAGGATCCCTAGAGCCCAGGAAATCTGAGGTTGCAGTGGGCTATGATGATGCCACTGAACTCTACTCAGGCCACAGAGGGAGATTCTGTCTCAACAGCAACAATAACAACAAAAACCAAACCAAACCAACTGAACAAAAAAGGAGCAGTATGATAATGGCATAAAGACAAAGATATAGATCAATGAAACAGAAATCTACACATATATGGCCAATTGATCTTTGACAAAGGTGCCAAGACTATACAGTGGGGGAATGACAGCCTCAGTAACCATATAGACACATGCAAAAGAATGAAATTGGATTCAATTTACATATACACAAAACCCAACTCAAAATGGACCAAAGATTCAACATGGAAGACATGAAATTATAAAACTTTAAGAAGAAAACATAGGGGGAAAGCTTCTGGACATTTGTCTTGACAATGATTTACTGGATATGATACCAATGAAAATTAGACAAGTGGGACTACATTAAACTAAATTGTTTTGCACAGCAAAGGATATAATCAGAATGAAAAGGGAACTTACATAATGGGCGAAAATATTTGCAAACCGTACATCTAATAAAGGTATAATTTACAGAATATATAAGGAAATACTACAAATAAATACGAAAAACAAATAACTCAATTAGAAATGAACAAAGTACTTGAACAGACATTTCTGTATAATCACATACGAAGGACCAACAGGTATATGAAATTGTGCTCAATATAATTATCAGGGAAATTCAAATCAAAACTATAATATCACCTCACACCTGTTAGAATGGCTATTATCAAAAAATAAAAGATAAGAAGTGTTGGTGAAAGGTGCACAGAAATTTGAGCCCTTGTACACTATTGGTGGAAATATAAAATAGTACATCAGCTGTGGAAAACAGTATGAAGGTTCCTCAGAAATTTAATAATAGAACTACCATATGATCCAGCAATCGTACTTTTGGTTATATCTTCAAAAGAACTGAAAGAAGATTGAAATCATAATCTCAAAGTGATATCTACATTCCCATATTCACTGCAGTATTATTCACATTAGCCAAGAGATGGAAATAACCCGGGTGTCCATCAACAGATGAATGAATAAAGTGTGGTGTATATATAATGGAATAATTCGCCCTTATAAAAGAAGGAAATCCTACCATTTTCAACAATATGGATGAACCTGGAGGCTACTATGCTATGTGAAATAAAGGGACAAATACTGCATGATTCCACTTATATGAGATTTCTAAAATAGCAAACTCATAGAAGTAAAGAATATAATAGTGGCTGACAAGGGCTGGAAGCAGGGGAAATGAGTTGTTCATTTTGTCTAAAGTTTTAGGTATGCTAGATAAATAAATTCGAGAGATGTGCTATATAAAATACTGCCTATCATTAACAATATAGTGTTATGCAGTTAAAAATTTGGTAAGAGGGTAGATCTCATTTTAAATGTTATTACCATAAAAGCAAAACAAATAGACCCAAGGAAATGGATCTGTCCCAAATGGATATGTCTATTACCTTGATTGTGGTGGTGCTATCATGGGTGTTTGCATATGGCTAAGCTCATCAGATTGTATGTATTAAATATGTGCAGTTCTTTGCATATGAATTATACCTCAGTAAAGCTGTTAGGAAAGGAAAAATATTTGAATAAACAAAGAGTTTATGAAAAATCTCATAGAAATGTTAGGAAAGTGATTGATGAAGATCTTGAACTTGCATCAGTGACAGATATTCTAAATACTGAGATGTAAGAGGAGATACCAGTAATCTGAACGTCTAGAGCGGCATAAGACAGTTTCACTGCTTGACTTGAAACAGACATCTATTAAACTCAAGAATGGGACTGGAACTGAGTTCCATCATACTATGCTTGATGAGCTACATGCTATCTGTGGCTTTAGAATTTTCTGAGTCATCTACATGATGTCCTGTTTAGCCTCATGCCATCAGAAATTGGCTCACAAGAAGTATATCTGTGTTTACATTTGTGTAACATGCACTGTAAGAGTAAGTGCTCATTTTCTTGGTAGGACACACGGGGTATGAATTCTAGTTCTCTCCTTTATTAGGTGTGTAATTTTGAATAAAGTACTCATTCTTTCTAAGCCTCCATTTCTTTTAGAATGTGGTTAATAAAATGAGTGAAAAACTTGGAAAAGTGTTTGGCAGATTGAAATTACTAAGGCAACATTAGCTATTGTTATGACCAACATTTATCTCTCTAGCCCACTAGAAATTATCTGAGAGCACACCATAACTGATTTTAAATTATCTTTGAACTGAATAATGCGAGTGGGAAGTCAAAAAATTGAAGACACGGTGCAGGGAACATTTAATGAATCCCCCTGATGAATTAAAGTATAATCGCTACTTTTTCGAATTTGCTGTGGGAAATCCTCCTCCCATAGGTAAAAAGGAAGCCCAGGGAGCATCTACCTTGAAGACAGAGGCATAGAACAGACTCCTGGGCATGTGGAACTGTACTGCATGTGGTAGAAATGCAGTTACATGTATTGATCAAAACTAAAATGAAGTTTTCATTTCTGATCTCTCCCTCTGACTTAGGCTTGCATGATTTAAAATATTGTAAGTATTTTCCAATTCATCTTCTATGGCTCTGGATAGAATTGCTTTTAAACAAATTCAGGGAAATAAATATATTTGATTTGAATATCTTTCCCAGGGTCTTACCAAGATTTGGTGGTGAATTGAGTTTTACACAATTCCCTCAAGTCTTCTCATCATTAGTCTTCTTTCTGTCTAATATAAGACACCAACTTTTGATTTCAGAAGCTTCGATTTCTTATTTCTCCGATTTCAAAACATTTTGGCATCTAGCCAGATCTTAAGAATTCCTACTATTAAAGTGGGAATTTCCAGAATTTTTAATCCATCACTGCTAATAGATTCACTCTTCATCAGACCTGGTTTCCGGCTGCTTATGTCTCTTATTTCAGCCTCACAAAAGTGAGACTTTGCCACTTCAATCAATACTAAAGATTTCAGTAGAAGCTCTGGGTTGCATTTCTGGCTGTATGTAAATCTATACAATTTTTTTATGTACTGCCTTTTATACTGAAATAATTTGTGTTGTTTTCCAATGCATCTATCCATTAATCCATTTATCCGTCAAAGAAAAAAGCATCTCCTTATAATCATTGTATCTCTCATGTAGCTAATATCACCCAAAACCCATACCCACCCCTACACCATCTGAAATCTTATATAACATGAACCTGAGACAAATGACTCTTCTTGTTTCATCTGTAGAATCTGTCATCAAGTTCACTTTAAGTTGATATTCAGTGATAATATTATTAAAAATCTAGGCGTGAAAAACATTATTTTTTCTTACAAAAGATGATACATTATCTTCCCGAACTGCAAGCATCAAGTTCTCAGGTGGACATCAATGACATTTGAACCAGATTTTTAAAGGATTGGAGGATTCAATTTCACAAGTTGATTTATTTCTCTATGGATAAAACAAATAAGAATGTGCCATCCACTTTCTCAGCTTTCATCTTTATGGTCCTACTAGGTAATTATTAATGGATTAGAAAAAGGCAAGCTAAATAAAATAGACTCTTCAACTGTTACTACCACTTTTCTGTAAATATACCAAATAGATTCAAAGGCACTCCAGAGGTAGGTAAATAAGCCAAAGGGCTAAATGGAACAGGATGGTGTAAGTGAAGCAAACCTTTTTAAAGTGCAAAAGAAAACAAAGATAAACAGGAATCAAAGCTTAGAAGGAAGGGACAAACAGGAGGAGGTGAATTTTCCAATTATGTTATTGAAGGCAAATTGATATATTTCATGTGGGAAACTTCATATTTGTCCCTTTATTCTTAGAAATAACATGTTGTCTACATGTATGATGATCATAACCAGTCTTTAAGTTTTCAACAGGGTTATAATCCCCCTTTCGTATAGGAAAATCTTTTGTGTTGTTCGTCAAGAAATATCTCAGATCTGGAAAAATATCCCTTTACACAAAATGAACAAAGGATAATTAAAATATATAAATTAATATAAATATTAATAAATTATATATTAATTCTTAATACATAAATTTAAGCATGGTGAGGAACCCCAATGAGGGAAGGTAGAAAGGGGGAGACCAAGATAATTTCATCTGAAAGTCCAATCTTTGTTCTGATAGTGCTTCTAAAATTAGGGGACTCTAAGAAAAGTCTTGAGCAAAGAGTTAGGAAACATTGCCAACTCTGTAGGAGAGTTGGCTGTGGTCTCTGTGGGGATAAGAGTCAGAGCATTTTTGTGTGATACTTAGTGGTACTATGGAGTCCCTTTCAGTACATCCCAGTGAAGCTTGTTCTAAAGTCTAAGAGCAATCCAGGTTCTCCCTTTGGGAGTTTCATAAAACAGCTACCAGGTTCACAGAGAGAATAAAAGGGCATGGAAGTTGGTTCCTGAACAGCAGGTGATTATGGCAGCCACAGCGGAATCATTAGCAGCCAATTTAAGCAGCTTTAGTGGTCACACTGGAAAAGCTCTAACAGTTTCTGAGGTGAAAACAAAGCTCCATATGTAACTCATATTTAAAACACACAGGCACACACATTGTTTCAATCACCATCCTTTTATTCTCTTAAGAATGGATACAAAGGAATTTCATTTGCAACTAAGTAGGAGCAAGAGGGATGAGATTTACTCTCCTGTCCAAAACAACAGCGATAAAAAGGAAAGACAAATAAAACCCTACACATCAGACAATGAAGGGTAGAAATCTCTGAAAGATAAGAAACAAATAATGAGAACCATGTGCTGGATCCAGCTTACTGACTTTAGAGGAATACAAAAATATTTAGTACTCAACAAGCTCAAATTCACAATGTCTGGAAATACAATCAAGTATTTTTTACTGGGCATGCAAACAAATGGGAAAATAAGAGCCCAAATGAGGAGATAAATGAATCAAAACTGACCCGGAATGGGCACAGATTTTACCCCGCTGGTGCCTGCGGATGTGTGATTGGTAGATATTCTTCTAGATCAGTGGTTCGCAACCTTCCTAATGCCACGGCCCTTTAATGCAGTTCCTGTGGGTCGTGACCCACAGGTTGAGAACCATTGTCCTAGATGCTCTTCTGTGCCTTTACCAATATATAAATGTGCCCACAGTATAATGGGTCCTTTGTTACCTGAGTGTTCATCATCAGAGTCCTTTCTTTATGAATCTTTAAGGTATTTTCCTAAAAATTTCCTAAAAGTTGTTGCAATGTTAAAATATTTGCTAATGGATAAAGAGATAGACACTTGACCTTTCCCCCACCCCCCAAACCTTTAACATTACTATCTCTCCTACTGGTCTCTCCTTGGTTGTTAAAAGTTGCAAAGATAAATTATAACCACAGTGCAAAATAATTGCAAAAGCTCTTTCGAAATCGATTACTTCCATAACAAAATATTCATGGGGTACCCTGAAACTAAAAATAACACCCTCAAATAATTCTTACAACATGATCCTTTTTAAAAGATAGTCACCCAAAATCAAAAGCTACATGGAAAATTTCTTATGACATTATACACTTCTTTTAAAATTATTTAGGCAGAAAAAAGGATTGATTCATTTTTGTTTTGTTCTAAGAAATAAGGCAGTGTTGCAACTAAATTCTTTGTATTATTATAAAAAGCATATTTAAATAATTTTAGTTAGTATGAACTCAAAATTAAAGGCTTATTTTTCTTGTCCTCCACCATTTACGATTTAATTTTGACTTGTTTTAAGTGGTGATAGAGAAAAGGTTGGTATTTAAGATCACTAATGTTTTATTAGCATGATGTGAATTCACCTCCCTCCCCCAGAAGACATGAGGGTTTCTATCCTTTAGTCTACCACAGATTAGACAGCATCTGATATTTGACAGGAACGTTCAAAGGGCTTGATTTGTGTCCACTACTGCATAGGGACAGAGTAGGTTATGATCTGACACACATCTGAGGAGTCCAAAGCTGACAGCCTTTGAAGCGGGCTGCTTGCTCTAAGGATGTAACAAAAAGAGCTACCTACATGGAATTTGGCTGATACTTCCAAAAGACGCAATTGGACCAGATGTTAGGTAAGAAGACAGATCTGGCCTGGGCCTCTGCTATATATATATATATTTTTACTTTAATAATTAGGGGTATATAATAGGTATACTTATTTATGGGCTACATGCAATATTTTGATAGATGCACATAATGATAAAATCAGGGTAATTGGGGTATCCACCACCCTAAGTGTTTATAATTTCTTTGTATTAAGAACATTCCAATTATTCTCACAGTTATTTTTGAATATACAACAAATTATCGTTAACTATAGCCTCTTTTAAATCTTCCACAAAGGGAACAACTTAGAAGGGCCAAGGAATGATAATAGATGTGTAGGGCGTGTTTCACTCAAGGGGAGTCCCTTATGTCATGAGAAGTCCAAATGCATATTCCTAGTAGGGGATTGGAAGAATCCATAAAATATACCTACTTGACAAAGAATCACCATAATAAATATTTTCTAGGGCCAGCGAGTATGGTGGCAACTTATGATAGCAAAGGCAATTAAGTCATTTTCTTTTTTTCTGCCTTCACTTATTCTTCCTCGGGTCCCACTGGCAAAGCCCAACCAGCGTAAAGATTTAACTTTCAATATGGTTCAGAGTTTTGATCATTTTAAAGGCTCAGTATTCCAGGTACAGAACTGAGGCATTTGTATGTGTATTACCTACTAGCGCATAACAGTGAAAGGAACTTTGGGATTGATTTCCTGCATCTCAACTTGTATCTTTTTTTTTTCTTACCTTGTCCTACTAATTTCTGATTGGAAGAGAAGAGAGAAGGAAAGGTAGTAGCTTGTGGGTAAGCAAGTTATTTAGAGATGTGCATCCCTAAACATTATGAAATCCCTCTAATATTGTGATTGCACTAATATAATATGCTGCCTGACATATAACTGCTAAGCAGGGAAATTTACCTGGAGCGGCCTTGATACTTAAACTTGCACCCCCCCCCACTTTCAGTGTGATAATATTTGGTTTGTCCCTCCATCTTTTGCAGAGTTCCTATGCTAGCCTGGCATGAGAGTAATTTATTCCCAGTTAGTGGCTGGCTTTCTGCCCATCATACCACTGGTCTGTGATAACCTCCCATCAGTCTTAAGTCAGGCTCACTTGGGTTTGACTCCTGTGGGTTGAGTAGGAAACATAGGTATTTGTAGCCGGTTAGTAGATATCCTTACTGAGCTGTAACTATTGATGATCTGGTGGTCTGTTCTTTGCCTTCCTTTTTCCACTCCTCCAATTTGTATCATTCTTTTTCAAAATACTAATGGGGTTTTTGTAACATGGATACACTCTATAATGCTGACATCAGGGCTTTGAGTGTGCATGTCACCCAGATAGTGATCACTATACCCTACAGCAGCAGTTCTCAACCTCTGGGTCACAACCCCTTTGTAACAATGAAAATACATCGCAGCATTAGGAAGGTTGAGAACCACTGCTCTATAGGTAAGTTGTTATCCCTCACCCGCTCCCATCCTATACCCTTCTTATTTTGAAATCTCCTTTACATCTTTATGAGCCCACATTTAGGGCTCACTTATTAATAAGAAATGTGCTGTTTGTTTTTCCATTCCTAAGATATTTCTTTTAGGATAATGGTCTGTAATTCCCTCCACGTTGTTGCAAAAGACATTATTTCCTTCTTTTCTATGGCTGAGTAGTACTCTTTGGTATATGTATACCACATTTTAAAAAATCCATTTATATACTGATGGGTACTTGGGTTGATTCCGTATCTTTGCAATTGTGAATTGTGCTGTGATAAACATTCAAGTGCAGGTGTTTGTTGATAAAATGACTTCTTTTCCTTTGGGTAGATACCCAGTACTGGGGTTGATGGATGGAGTAGTAGGTCTACTTATAGCTCTTTGGGGAATCTTCATACTGTTTTCCATGGAGATTGTACTAATTTGTAGCCCCAACAAAAGTGTGTAAGCATACATTTTTCTCTACATCTATGCTGGCATCTATTCTTTTTGACCTTTTTTTTTTGAGACATAATCTCACTTTGTTGCCCTTGGTAGAGTGCTGTGGTGTCGCAGCTCACAGCAACCTCAAACTCTTGGGCTTAAGTGATTCTCTTGTCTCAGCCTCACCAGTAGCAGGGACTACAGGTGCCTGCCACAATACCTGTCTATTTTTAGAGACGAGGTCTTGCTTTGGATCAGGCTAGTGTAGAACTAATGAGCTCAAGCAATCCACACACCTTGGCCTCTCAGAGTGCTAGGATTACAGGTGTGACCCACTGCGGCTGGTCGCTTTTTGATTTTTTATTAATGGCCAGTCTAACAGGGATAACATGGTATCTCATTGTGTTTTTAACTACATTTCTGTGATGTTGAGTAATATTTAACTAAAAAAATAACATTTTTTCATGTTTATTGTTCATTTGTCAGTCATTTTTGTTTCTTCTTTTGAAAAGCTTCTGTTCATGTCTTCTGCTCACTTTTGATGAGATTTTTTTTTTTCAAGTTGTTTTGCTTGGGTTCTTTCTAGATTCTGGGAATAAGTCCTTTGTCAAATGTATAGCTTGCCAGTATTTTCTCCCATTCTATAGGCTGCTTGTTTATTCTGTTAATTATTTTCTTTGCTGTGAAGGAGCTATCTAATTAAGTCTCATTTGTTTTTTGTTGCTGCTGTATTTGCCTGTGGGGTCTTAGTCATAAATTTTTACTTAGGCCTAGGTCTAGAAAAGTTTTGTCCTATGTTTTCATCTAGAATTTTTATGGTTTCATGCTTTACAGTAAAGACTTTAGTCCATCTTGAATGAATTTTTTGTGTATGGTGAGACATGGGGTTACCGTTTCATTCTTCTGTGTGAGGCTATCCAATTTTCCCAGCATCATTTATTGACTGGGACTTCCTTTCCCTAGTGTATGTTGTTGCCTGCTTTGTCAAAGATCAGTTGGTGGTTTACAGATGGTTTTATTTCTGCTTTCTCTATTCTGTTTCCTTGGTCTATATGTCTAATTTTATACCAGTAACATGTTGTTTTGGTTACTATAGCCTTGTAGGATTATTTTAAAGCCAGGTAAGGTGATGTCTATAGATTTTTTTTGGGGGGGGAGTTATTTTTTCTTTTATTTCTATTTATTTTTTGCAGTTTTTGGCTGGGACTGGGTTTGAACCCCCCACCTCTGGCATATAGGGCCATCATCCTACTCCTTTGAGCCACAGGTGTTGCCCTTTTCTTTTATTTTTTTGCTTAAGATTACTTTGGCTGTTCAGGCTTTTGGGGGGGTTTCCAAATGAGGCAGAATTATTATTATTTTTTTGCTAGATTTGTGAAGTAAGACATCGATATTTTGATGAGAATTGCTTAAATCTGTAAATTGCTTGGGCAGAATGGATATTTTAACCATGTTGATTCTCTGAATCCATGAACATGAGATGTTTTCCCATTTGTTTGTGTCAGCTATGATTTCTTTCATCATCAGTGTTATGTAGTTCTATTTGTAGAGATCTTTTACCTCGTTGGTTAAATATATTTCTTAGTATTTAATTTTGTTTACAACTATTGTTAAGTGGTACTGAGTCATTGATTTGACTCTTGGCTTGACTGCTGTCAGTATATAGAAATGTTACTGACTTGTGTACTTTGAATTCGTAACCGGGGACTTTGCTGAATTTGTTTATCAATTTTAGGCAGCTTTTGGTGGAGTCGTTAGAGTTTTCTAGTTTATATCACTGCCAAATAGGGATTGCTTGACTTTCTCTTTCCCAATTTGGATGCCATTTATTTCTTTCTCTTTGATTCTAACTGCTCTGGCTAAGACTTCTAGTACTGTGTTGAATAGAACTAGCAATGCTGGGTACCCTTGTCTTATTTACAATTCTTAGAGGAAATGCTTTCAACTTTCCCTTACTTATTGTTATTTTGGCCTTGGTTTTGTCTTATATGGCTTTCATCATTTTGAGGTATGCTCCTTTTGTGCCTAGTTTGTTAAGGGTTTCCACTACAAAAGAGTGTTGTATTTTATCTAATGACTTTTTTGCATCTATTGAGATGATCATATGATCACTATTTTTCCTTCTGTTTATGTGATGCATCACATTTATTGATTTGCACATATGGAACCATCCTTGCATCCCTGGGATGAAACCCACTTAATCCTGGTAAATTAGCTTTTTGACATGCTATTGAATTTGGTTTGCTAGTATTCTGTTTGTAAGGGATATGGTCTGTAATTTTCATTTTTTGTGTTGTCCTTTCCTGACTTTAGTATCAAGATTATACTAGTTTCATAGAATGAGTTATAGAGAATTCCCTCTTTTTCAATATTATGAAATAGTTTCTGTAGGATAGGTGCCAATCTTCTTTGTAGGTCAGGTATAATTTGGCTGTGAATCCATCCGTGCTGGGGCTTCTTTAGTTGGGAAATTTATTATTACTATTTTTATCTTGCTAATTGTTATTGGTCTGTTCAGGGTTCCTGTATTCTTCCTGATTCAGGTTGAGTGATTGTGTGTTTCCAGGAATTTATCCATTTTCTCTAGGTTTTCTAGTTGGTGTACACAGAGATTTTTGTAGTAGTCATGGATGATATTTTGTATTCTGGTGGTGTCAGTGGGAATATCTCCTTTTTATTTCTGATCAAGCTCTTTTGGGTCCTCTTCTATTTCTGCTTAATCTGAATAGTTGTCTATCAAGTTGTCTTTTCAAAGAACCAATTTTTAATTTTATTGTGCACATATATATAGTGGTTTTTATTTCACTTAGTTGTGCTATATGCTTTGTTTTTGCTTTTCTTCTGCTGGCTTTGTGTTTGGTTCATTTTCCTTCTTCTAGTTCCTCTTGATACGACATCAGGTTGATTATTGTGATCTCTCCGTGTTGGCTGTGAATTTCCCCCATATTACTGCCTTTCCTATATCCCATAGACTTGGAACGTGTGTGTCCCCTTTGTAGTTCAGTTTGAAGAGTGCTTTGATTCCCATCTTAATTTCATCATTGACTTAGAGATCCATCAGGAGCCCATTATTTAATTTCCACGACTTTGTGTGGATTTGAGAGTTTCTCTTGGTATTAATTTCCATTATTTTTCCACTGTCATTTGAGAAGATAATTTATGTATCTTATAGCTTTCCTTTAAGGGGTAAAAACCAAATGAGATTTTACATGTAGAGCACTTGAATTAGGATGTGGCATATACTAAGTATTCAACAAAGGTTAGTTGCAAAATAAAAGTGTACTTTAAAAAATACAAATGTTCAATTATGTTTCCATCAGAATTTGTTTTAAAACTTTGGGATTTTAATTTTATTTTAAAATAAAATTTGTGTTTGTGAGTAACTTCTAGAAAAAGAGTCAGAGAATTTTGTGTTTAGCTTGAGATACTTTAAGACTGCCTTGAGGGAATTAATTATTTGCATAATATGTAATTTATCTGAAAACAGACACTTTGAAATATCTGTAGTCTACAATCAAAAGCAGTGTATCAAAATTATCTTCTATTACACCTGTGATATTTCAAAATTTTCAGGAAATTTAAAAGTAGAGAAAAAAGTATAGAGATCAGTAAGAGAACTAAGTGAGGTTCAAAGAAGTGTTGTTTACTTTAGATTTACATTGTGGGAAAAATGAAACTTATCCATAAGCAAGAAACCAGGATGAACTCTTTTCACATTTAAAGTGGTGGGAGTAGTATGGCCATGGTGGCTCATGTCTGCAATCCTAGCACACTGGGAGGCCAAGGTGAGTGGATGACCTGAGCTAAGGAGTTAGAGACCAGCTTGAGCAAAAGTGAGACTCTGGGGTGGCGCCTGAGGCTCAAGGGAGTAGGATGCCACCTCATATGCCAGAGGTGGTAGGTTCAAACTCAGCTCTGGCAAAAAAAACTACAAAAAAAAAAAAAAAGAGCTAGACCCTGTCTCTACAAAAAAATGGAAAAACTAGCCTGGCATTGTGGTGAATGCCTGTAGTCCCACCTACTCAGGAAGCTGAGGCAAAAGGATTGCTTGAGCCTAAGAGTTTGAGGTTGTTGTGAGCTAGGATGCTACAGCACACTACCCAGGGCACAGAGTGAGACTCTGTCTCAAAAAGAAAAAAAAAATACGAAAAGTAATGTGGTCGAGTATTTAAAATATTTAAATGTCTATCAGAAGAGAAGTGCTTTTATATTGTTTTAAAAATTATCATTGCTAAAATGAATATATTTATTTTTATGAAGATATAGTGAAAATATTTGTAAAAATACTTGAAAATAGTATGTGAACAGAGAATTAAAGATGATGAATTTAAGAATTTAAGCTTTCTTTTCCTGTAATGTGGTAATGCATCTGCTAGAATTTGATAATGAGAAGTGCTTTCGTTCAGAGGATCGTGTGGCAAAGATATGTAAAACTTTGCTACAATCATCAGTGATCACAGCTGATTTCCATTCTAATTATGAGATCACCGGAAACACCTTAAAATGTCAGTAAACTAATTTCTTGTCCTTTTGGCTATCTACTGGTGAGGATAGCAACAGCTTCCCAATCTTATGGTGTATGCTTCTCAGTTCAGTTACTATGATGTGGTCAGAAATATTCCCTGTATGCTGGTGATGAGATATTTTTTAAATGTGAATTAATATTCTCATCAATACATAGTAAAACTTCAGTCTTGAACCTTATTTCCAGTGGTTGTTCTGACTTTATTAATTCTACATAGCACAGAAAAATTTCAGATTGCTTCAGAGTACTTATCAGATTGCTAATTGCGGTTATTTGGCATAGGATAAGAATTAGGTTAAAGCTGAGAGATATACCGTTAACTTCTTACTTTGTATATTTTTTAAGTGGTGGGCCTGTAAATGATTTTTGCTACTACTTTGTTCCAGTTAAAAATTTTGAAAACATAGTTACAAATTAATAAGGATATATAACCTATCAATTCCATTTCTAGTTATACACTCATATGTTTACCAAAAAGGATACATTAGAATGTTCCTACTATAACTACTTGTAATAGCTCTGAAAATGAAGCCATTCAACATTCAAAAGAGAGAATTAGGTAAATACGTTGGAGTTATATTAATATGATGGGATACTTTCCAACAATGAACATAAATGTTATCCAACTATATGAAGCAATATGGATGCATCCCACAAACATGAGATTGTAAGAAACCATTCACAAAAGAGCCCATATTATATGATTCCAATACATAAAGTGCAACAAAAGTCAAAAGTTTGTCTATACTGTCACTGGTGGGTGAGATAGTAGTTACCCAATGACTAGAAGGGGAAATAAGGAGACTTCTGGAATGTGTGCAATGCTTTGTTTCTTAATCTGGGTGTTGACTGCACAGTAATATACTTGTTGAAGAGTTATTGAGACACAAACTTATGAAATATATCCTTTCATGTATTACAATAAAAGTTAGTCTATTGATTACCAAGTAAAGAAATTTTTATGGCCTAAAACTTTACAAAGGACATCTTGTTTGGAGGGAAAAAGAACAGATTTCAAGCTAGATATCTAGCATGGACTTTGAGTTTGACAGTGCCTTACATACTATAGTTGCTTAATAAATGAGTGTTGATATACCAATGTGTGGTGCTTTATTGATTATTTAAGCACAATGTTAAATAACACCCTAAGATAAATATTGGCAATACAGCTAGGTAAGACAAATAATGCTTTATAAAACTCTGTAAAGGTTTCCCTTGGAATATTAAGTAGTGCCTAATGTATCTTTCTTAGAAATATGGAAGGCAGATAATGTCTGTTAAAGTGCACATATTCACTTTCAAAGAATATTGCTAACTCCCTGATTTATATTTATTAGGAATTTATATTTAGCATCAACTCTCCTATTAGATGGTGTTCACTGAATTTACCAAGGACAGGAATTTGTTTATCATTATAATGATTCATTACCCTAACAGAATGGTAGCTTGATGGTTTTTTTTGTCACAAATATGATATATTTTATAGTGATTGAATAATTTATATTATTTAGGAAAATATTCCTTTAGCAAATGGATGGTCATTGTTATATTAGGATGGAGAGAAATATATTTTAAATGCCATGGAAGATTTTTTTCAAAACAAATGTATCATTTTCTATGTGAGGCCTTGGAGTAAAAATAATATGTCATATATACTGAACTTTAAAACATTTTAAGGTTTAGGGCAGTGCCTATGGCTCAGAGGAGTAGGGCACTGGCTCCATATACAGGAGGTGGTGGGTTAAAACCCAGCCCCGGCCAAAAACTGCAAAAAAAAAAAAAAAAAAAAAAAAACAACCCACCAAAAAACATTTTAAGGTTTATATTTTATAAAGTATTCAATCACTACAATTTGATTGTCACCTCTTAATTTAAAGATTAATTTAAGGATAATTTGAAGTCTAGTAGACTCTTCATAGACTTACCTTCTGATTAGGTAACATTAAGGTCTCACTATGATAATATGGTTTTGTTTTGGTAGTCTTTGCAATTAAAAGCACCAATAGATTGCATAAAAATATTGTGGAAATATTTTATGCTCATTAACTCTACATATATGAGAGTTGGCTGTATTTCTTATGGAAAATATTATATAATTTATATAACATTTAAATATAATAAATTGTACATTATATAATTCATGATATAATTCATTATATAATTCATGATTTCTTATAGGAAATATATAGTTATTATTTATCATATGGACCAAGGAAATGTTTTTAGTGAGTGTTATATTTTAAAATAACATTTTTTCAACATTGCAAGACATGTTTTTTTCAGATTAGCTTAAATAATTTATTGATATATAACAGTAGTACATATTTGGGGGGTACATGTGATATTTTGATAACTGTACTCAATGTGTAATAATCAAATTATAATTTTTTTTTATTTTAATTTTTTTTTAATTGAATGTTAACTATGTACATTAATGCACTTCTGGGGTACAGTGTGGGGTTTTCACATGCATTCTGAACTACTTCCATCAAACTAGTCAACACAGCCTTCATGTCATTTTCTCAGTTATTGCTTTAAAACGTTCACATTCTACTCTTAGAAAGATTCACCTGTACCCCT
>CAUYTI010127993.1:0-20653 GCA_963575145.1 Galago senegalensis | reverse complement strand
TACTTGTGTAATTTACTAAGTGTAGAATATAAATGTCTTAACACAATAACTAAGAAAATGCTGTGAAGGCTATGTTAACCAGTTTGATGAAAATATTTCAAATTGTATATAAAACCAGCACATTGTACCCCATGATTGCATCAATGTACACAGCCATGATTTAATTAAAAAAATAAAGAGAGAACAGCCATTACAGAATTGTATTAAAGAACAAAATAAAGGTTTGGCTTTCTCTGGGTGTTCCCGCTACACACACACACACACACTCACACACACACACAAATACAAACACACAGAGTAGCTGAGGTCTGTTCAGTGAATATTCATTTATGGAATGTCCACTATGGACAGGCACCTGGCAGCTCTTGGAGATACAAATGAGTGAGGCATGGCTTTCATTCTTGAAGTGCTGACAGTCTTCTGCAGAGTTACTCAAGGTGCGGCTGGGGGACCACTTGCATCAGAGACACCTGTTGTGATAGTTAATTTCAGATGTCAACTTGACTGGATGAAGAAATACCTAGAAACCCAGGAAAGCGCTATCTTTGGATTTGTCTATAGGTGTTTCCAAAGGAGAATAGTGTGTGAGTTTGAGTGGAGCAGGTGGGGAAGATCTTCCTCAATGTGGGCAGACACCATCTAGTCTGCTGGGGTTGGATGAAATGAGAGAGAGCATGAAAACAGAGAACTGACAAATACGTCTACTGGAGCAGGTGAATGCTCTTCCTCTCTTGTCCTTGGACAACAACCCCGGGCCTTCAGAGTCCGGGACTTACACCAGCAGCCTGCTGGCTTCTCAGGCCTTTGGTCTCAGAATGAAAGTTACACCCCCAGCTTCCCCTCTTCTGAGGCCTTAGGATTTGGACTGGACTTTGCTATAAGCATCCCAGCTTCTCTCACCTGGGGACAACCTGTCGTGGGACTTCTGAGTCTCCCTAATTGCATAAGCCAATCTCTCTACTGAATCCCCTCTCATCTATCACTGTGTATATCCTGCTGCTTCTGTCTCTCTGAAGATCCCTGACTAATACACTGGTAAGGACTGTTAAATGAAGATACCCAAGTTATTCCCCCAAGAACCAGGAAAGATAACTCATTAAAGATGAAAAACTTGATTTTTCAATTAACTAGGCAAAGACACAGGGAATTGGCACCCCAGTTAGTATAAGACAAGAACATTCAAGGACATAACTCTAGAGCTTCCCAATATGCTGGTTTGGGAATGTGTCATAATAACAATATTGTAGATATATACTTTTACCACCATCACATGCATGTGCTAGAGTTGAAAGCTGGACGCTGGTAGCCAGCAGTGCCAATAGCCTAAAAGAACAATTAACATATTTATTAATTATCCTCCTGCTTATCCTTCACACCGGCTAATTATTTGACTAACAGATTGAACCTTCATTACAAGTCATCTGTGGCCAATAATTAGTGAAGCTGAAGTTTTATAGTTATCTCTGAATAGGAATGGTTTATATTTCATACCTGGAGCCAAGATCAACTGACACTATACTAACACTGCCTTTGAGTCAGAAAACATCAAGAAAACTTATTTTTTTTAATTACAAAGGAAATATTAACAAAAGATTTATTTTAAAATCATAACTCCCCATGCTGCTTTTATCCTGCCTTCATGGATTCATCCACTCATCCACTGACATCTTTATTCATTCAGTCATTCATTCAAGCATTCATGCATAGAGCCTGGTGGGTATGTGTGAGATGCTGTGGAGGATTATTAAGTCCCTTCCCTTGAAAAATTACAGATAAAACACGAAAGAACAGACATCAGGGCAGCATATAATAAACGCCACAAAATTAAAACATACAAAGTTCTACGGACCTTAGAGGTGAGAGAGATGGCTGTCATTTGGGTTCGGCAGGGCCACCTTGCCACCAACAGCTTAGATAACAAGGGAGCAAGGCAGACAGGCTCAGCAACTTGGATGTGGGCGGGAAAGAATCAGAGATGCTTGGAGTCTGGGTAGCTAATAGGAATAGGAGGAAGATGAAAGTCTAGAAGAGAAATAGCTTTTGAAAGGGGAAAGACGTCAATTTGGGGCTAAATCTGATATGATACAGGCTATCTGAAAAGTGAGAGCAAGCATGGTCATTGGGAGAGTTCATCCCCAGCTTTGAGAGGGCTCAGGGCTGAAGGGGAGGTGCTGGGCTAGTCAGAGTCAAAGCATGACTGCTGCCTCCAAACATGACCTTGATTGTGTCGTTTGGCCTCATTGCTTCTAAGCTTCCTCCTCAGCAAAGTCGGGATGCTGTGTCAAATCCAAGGCCTCCAAGATGTGATCCTCAATCCAATTTTAGGTAGGAAACTTTAAAAAAAAATCTATGTTGGTATGTTTTAGAAAAAAATATTGCCCAACAAACTCTTGATCTTGCTGATATTATTTCCTTGGCTAAATAATAAAGCCAGTAAAATATGCTTGGGAATGAATACATTTATGCCTTTGTGGGATTCAATGTGTTGATTATTTGTACAAATTGTAGTGCTTACATTCAACTAATTAACATAGCTTTCATCTCATTTACTTGTGTTCTATACTTAATAGATTTCACTTGTACCCTTGCACTATGCTCCATAGGTGAGGTCCCACCATTAACCCTCCCTCTATCAAACCACCCCCTCCCTTTCCATCCCCTTCCCCTTCCCTCCTTCATCCTGGGCTATAGTTGTGATTCATCTCTCATATGAAAGTGTGAGTGATTATAAATTGGTTTCATAGTAGTACTGAGTACATTGGATTTTTTTTTCCATTCCTGAGATATCTTACTAAGAATAATATTTTCCAGCTCCATCTATGTAAACATAAAAGAGGTAAAGTCTCCATCTTTTTTAATGCTGCATAATATTCCATGGTATACATATACTGCAATTTATTAATCAATTCATGGGTCGATGAGCACTTGGGCTTCTTCCATGACTTAGTAATTATGAATTGAGCTGCAATGAACAATCTAGTGCAAATATTTTTGTTGCCAAGTGATTTTTGGTCTTTTGAATATACATCTAGTAGAGGAATTGGAGGATCAAATGGCAGAGGAGGCATTGGGAGTCCTACAATTAGGACTACATTTAGATCCCTGAGTGTTCTCCAAACTTCTTTCCAAAAGGAACATACTAGCTTGCATTCCCACCAGCAGTGCAGAAGTGTTCCCTTTTCTCCACATCCACACCAACATCTATGGTTTTGGGATTTTATGATGTGGGCTAATCTTACTGGAGTTAGATGATCTCTCAAAGTGGTTTTGGTTTGCATTTCTCTGATGATTAAAGATGATGAGCATTTTTTCATGTGTCTGTAGACTGTGCTCCTGTCTTCTTTGGAGAATCTTCTGTTCATGTCTCTTGTCCACAATGAAATGGGATCACTTTTCTTTTCTTTTTAATAAGTTTGAGTTCTCTGTGGATTCTGATTATTAACCTTTGTTGGAAATATAACCTGTAAAAATCCTCTCCCATTCTGAGGGCTATCTGCTTGCTTTACTTACTGTGTTCTTGGCTGTGCAGAAGCTTTTTAGTTTGATCAGATCCCAGTAATGTATTTTTTATGTTGCTTCACTTCCCTGGGGGGGAGGTCCTCCTCATAAAGTGTTCTCCCAGGCCAAGTTTTAAGTGTTTGCCCTGCACTCTTTCCAAGAATTTTTATAGTTTCATGTCTTAAGTTTAAGTCCTTTAACCAATGAGAGTCAATTTTTTAAAAGTATTAAGTTGATAATATAAGTGGTAACTGATAGAGTGGAGATTGTGAAGATAGTTTGCAAATTTTAGGTTGTTGAGAAGGTTCTTAATACTCAGTAGTCCTAAATTATAGGTCCTAAATTTATAGGTTTAATAGCATTTTCCCAAGGAGGAGGAGATAACAGCCTCAAAGGAAGGGCACATGGAAAGGGAATGAGGCTTAGGGAAGAGCCTTAAGGATTCTACATTAAGAAAGGAAGAAGAAGCCAGGCATGGTGGTTCATGTCTGTAATTCTTAGGAGGATTGCTTGGGGTCAGGAGTTAGAGCCCAGCCTGGGAAATATAGTGAGACTCCTGTCTCTATAAAAAATAGAAAAATTAACAAGGCTTGGGTGCCTGTAGTCTCAGCTATGTGGGAAGCTGAGGCAGGAAGATCATCTGAGTCAAGGAGTTGGAGGTTGCTGTGAGCTATGATGATGCCACTGTACTCTAGCCTGGGCAACAGAGCTGGACCCTGTCTCAAGAAAAATAAAAGGGGCCGGGTGTGGTGGCTCATGCCTATAATCCTAGCACTCTAGGAGGTCAACGTGAGTGAATGGCCTGAGCTCAGAAGTTGGAGACCAGCCCAAGAGTGAGACCCCATCTCTAAAAATAGCCAGGGATTGTGGCAGGTGCCTGTAGTCCCAGCTACTTGGGAGGCTGAGGCAAGAGGATCATTTGAGCCCAAGAGTTTGAGGTTGCTGTGACATGGTTGATGATGCCACGGCACTCTACTGAGGGTGACAAAGTGAGACTCTGTCTCAAGAAAAAAAGAAAGGAAGGAATGAAGACAGGAAGCAGGTGTGGGAGCAGCTAGTTCTGTCAGCAGCCTTGGGTAGAGATGGGAGTTCTGGGGCAAGAGGAGGGGCAGAACTGCCACTCTTAATTCTTCATCCTTGGAACATTCAGAACATAATCCTAGAACTTCCCAGAATTATGTGGGAGCCTTTCCAGTGTAGGGGTCCATGAGGTAGAGGAGATGGCCAGTTACTCGTTCTTCCCGAGGACTCCCACATGCCACAGAGAAGCTATCTGATGCCGCAATTCAGTAAGTGGAAAGGGATGGGGACATCAACTGCACACAGCAGAACAACAGATTAAACCAGTGACCCTACTTCCCACACTCTGCATCTGCACCTACTCTTTTAAGTATGGGCAATTCATTCCAGTTGGCACCACACTAGTGTCTACCAAGTTCCAGACGCTGCTCAAGGTAGAGACCGTTTAGAAATAGATTAGATACAGTTACTGCCCCAAGGAGCCTTTGGCACAGGAAGGAAAGTAGACATATTTATAAATGAATTAGAATTCAATGTGGTGAGTCCAACTATAAAAACTTGTGCAAAAAACAGGAGTAGGGAAGAAGAAAGAGTGAAAAACTCTGCTTGCTTGGATGTGAACAGAAGCAAAAAACATGGCCAGGAGAGCCTTGCTAGACAGAGATTACCCCAAGTCATGAAGGAAACGTGACGTTCAAGATTTATTCACTCAAACAATATTTATTGAATGCTTATTGTGTGTCATGCACTGTTCTAGACACTGGGGTTAATGCAACCCACAAAATTGACAAGAATCTCTGTGATTTTGGAGCTTATGAGCTGGTGAGGAAGATAGGTAACAGATAAGTAAGTACAGAGTCTGTGAGATGGCAGTGAGTACTATGGAGAGAAATAAAGTGGGAAGAGAGGATCATCTCCTGAGGGAGAGCGGATCGTTGTTTTTTAAAAGGTAGTCAGGGAAGCCTCACTGAACACAGAAGGTTTGAGCATAACCCTGCAGGAGGGGAGGAGGAAGGCATGCGGATGTAGGACAGTGTTCTAGGAAGAAGGAAGAGCAAATGCAAAGGCTCTGGGGTAGAAGTGGGCTTCGGATATTTGGGGAATGGCACAGAGCAGAGTGAGTGGGGGTGAGGAGAGAATAGGAAGTAAGATAGAGAGTTAAATCAATTATACCAGTTAAGACAGATAAGTAATATGTAAGTTAAATAAGTTAGAGTCAATTCGGGTTGGAACACAGTAAGAGTGAGATACCTTTGGAATGACACTGAAGTATGTCCAGTGGACAGTGGGCTCTTCCATTCCTGAGTTCATTAGACAAGTATCTATTGAGTGCGTAGCACGTGCTTGACATTGTGCTAAGTGCTAAGGATGTTAATGTGAGACACAGTTTTCTTAGCCTTCAAGGATCCCCAAATCAGACAAGAAAGCGAATATTGACAATACATTCACAAATGCAACGGTGAGGGTAGGTACAGAGTTAGGGTAGGTGTAGAAGGGGTGCCTAATACAAATATTGGGAGGGAGGGAGGCCAGGGAGGGTTTCCTGCAGAAGTGACAGGTAAGCTGAGACTAGAGGGAGAAGGAATTTGCTAGACAAAGGAGGAAATAATCTTTCAGTCCTTCAACAAGTGTGAGAACCACTGTGCTCTCAAACTGTTGATGTACAACCGGATAAGAAAAAATAAGGAAAAAGCCAGGTATTTACATGGCATTGCGGCTTTTCAAGACACTGTCCACACATTATTTTATAAGACCTTCACAATGATCCCAAGAGGTAACAATGCAGAGTTATTATTACCAATAATAACAAGGTGAGGTCCAAGAGAGATAAAAAGATTCCCCAACATCATAAAACTAGTACTCAAGTCATGTGGCAGCTGGTTGTTGTTCAACATGTGTGGTGGAGGGAAAGGTGGAAAGCACCTGGGCAAAGGGGCAAAGCACCCCTGGAAGGTCTCATGAGACGACATCCAGCCATTTTCTGCCTAGCTTACCAGGGCAGCTTCAAGCACACTCCTGGCCTCATCTATGAGAAGACTTGCCATGTGCTGAAAGTGTTCCTGGGAAATGTGATTCAGGGTGCTGTCACCTACATGGAGCATGCCAAACACAAGATGGCCACTGCTACGTGTTAAGCACGTGAGGGATAATCTTTCCCCACCCCTGGTTTCTTGCTCTTACAACAAAGAATTTGAAAAAGGCCCTCGAAGGCCCACCTAAAAAAATTCTAAAATAACTAGTACTTGTTGGAGCCAGGGCCTGGATACGATTAACAGATATGGAGCACTCTCTGTGTCTAGTAATATTTTAAGTACTATGCATGCATTAACCTATTTAATCCTGATAAAAATCCTGTGACATCCCTATTTTACAGATGAGAAGACTGAGGCTCAGAGAGGCCTTGCCCAAGGCCACAAAGCCAGTAAGCGGTGGAGCTAGGATTCAAACTCAAGTAGTCTGGCACACAGTTCTATACTCCATACCATTTTGCCTATGGTTAGAAGAATGTCAGTCATTACAGAGCCAAAGAGAGGTACTTTGTCTGAGAGTGTGTGGGCTGGGTGGGGCAAAGATGTTCTTTCCTGATAATCCTGAATCGCTCCATTAGGATGGTCATATAGGCTCTGTAAATGAAGTCTGTGTTCACTTTACATAATCTTGTTTAATTAAGAGAAACTTCCATTATGAAAAGGAGGGATGTTTTGCCCACTCGTAAGTTTTCTGAAGTGTACACAGACAAGAGTCACATGCCAGCTATAACAATGTGGGGAATCTTACTGCTTCAGAAATACGGTTAGAAATTTGGCACTGAGACATCCAAATGAGGGCTGTTCCTTTTAAACCAGTTTCTTGAGAAGCTCTGAGGCTGCCCTTGCTGCAAACACGTCTGCAACTCTTTTTCCACCCAGCCCCAATGGCATGCTGAGAATGTTTACCCTTAGAGCAAGGAATCTGGGGACTGTCCAAGGGACATTCAAAGCCAAGTCTGTTAATAAGGCATTTATTTTTAACAGCTTTACTAAGGTCTGATTATATACCACAAAATTCATCAATGATTTTTGATGAATTTATAGAGTTGGTACAATCCCCACTGAAACCCAGTTTTAGGATGCTTCCATCAGCCCGTGAAGCTCCCCAGTGTCCATTTACAGTTAATTCCCACTCCCTACTCTATGTAACCACTGACCTTATTCTATCCCTATAAGTGTCTGTCTTTCCCGTATGAATGGGATCTTACTGTATGTGGCTTCTTCCATTTAGCCTTATGTTCTCAGACGTCATCCATATCCTATGTATCAGTGCCTTGTTTCATTTTATCACTGGACAGTAAGCATTTCATTGTAGGTCTACTTTGTTTATCCATTCACCTTTCACCTGTTGAAGGACATTTCAGTCATTTCTGTCATGAACAATACTGCTACAGACATTCACGTGTATGTCACTGTGTGGATATGTTTTCCTTTGTGATGAATAAGGATTTTAAGTGTGCGATTCAATGGCCTTTACTATAGTCAGTACAGAGCTGTGTAACCATTACTATCTAATTTCAGACCATTCACCATCTCAGACGGAAACCCCCTCCCCATCAGCAATCATTCTCTGTGGTCCCTTCCCTCTATCCCCTGGCAGCCACCAGTCTGCTTTCTGGTTCAGGGAATTTGTCTATTCTGGACATTTTCCATAAAAGGAATTAAAGCAAGTGTGGCCTTTTGTGACCGACTTCCTTCACTTAACATTTTCAAGTTTCATCCCTGTTGTAGCATGTCCCTATTCTTTTTTAGCACCAAATAATATTCATCTGCATATTCAAGAATTGTTTCTGAGATCATCAGCAAGTAGGAACAAAATTTCTTTTCCCTCAATAGGCTATGGAAATTCGCTTTTATACAGCTTGGATGGAGTTAATTACTCCCGGGACGCTTCCTAAGAGCATAAGATGTCAACATACCTGGGCTGAGCCTTCAGGGTTTACTGATGCTTTTACTCCTGTAACAAAGGAGAGAAACTATTAAACACAGACAGTGATCCATAGGAAAATCTCTGAAGACTCTTCTGTAGTGAGATAATTAAATAATAACAACCTTGTAGTAATAGTTACACTATGACAGCCGTGCAACTTTCCAGAACCTGCTTATTAAACCTCAGAGCATTACACTCACTTCACGATTTCCCTACTCAAATGAGCAGTTTCACTAACAGGTTTTAATTGATGAGGTAGAACATTTGCCTCACACAGGGAGAAAATCTGTCAAAAGAAATTAAGTGTCTGTGTATACGTATATACAATATATTACTATAAAATTTGGCATCATTTTATCATCCACACCAAAATGTCTAGGCAGATAGCCAAAAGCCTTGGAGTATGTTTTCTTTTAGTCCAAATAAATAATAATGGATAATTTTAAAAGAGTTAATTATATTAAATTATAATTAGTAATCTCTAACTATGAGGTTGTTACATTATATATTCCATGCATTGTTCAATAACTGCTTTAATTATAATTTTGGTTATATTTTCTACACTAATAAAAGAAAAATTTCACATGCACTACTGGGTTATACCAACAGGCATCATAAGGTTAAAAAGCAATAAACCTTGGAGTGCAAATCCATGAAGAAAATTTACTTACACCAAATTCTTTTTTTTTTTTTTTGAGACAGTCTCACTTTGTTGCCCTTGGTAGAGTGCTGTGGCATCACAGCTCACAGCAACCTCAAACTCTTGGGCTTAAGTGATTCTCTTCCCTCAGCCTCCCAAGTAGCTGGGACTACAGGCACCTGCCACAACACCTGGCTATTTTTTGTTGCAGTTGTCTGTCGTCGTTGTTTAGCAGGCCCCGGGCCAGGTTCAAACCTGCCAGCCTTGGTGTATGTGGCCGGTGCCATAACCACTATGCTATGGTCGTGGAGCCACTTACACCAGATTCTAAGACTATTTTAGAAAATATTATATTGATATGTATTTAAATGGACTCATAATAATAGGCAATCAAATACTAGCATACCAACCAAACATTTCTCTACTTTATAAAACTAATAATACAATGTCAACTAGCAAAATCACCACAAAAAAAACTTTATTAGAAAGAGAGAGGAATTAGAGGGAGAAAGAATAACAGAGAAAGGAGAAAATCAGAAGGACAAAATTCCGGGTATCAAGTCCAGATGTTAAAAAAGTTCACCTTCACAGCTACTATTCATATTAATGTACTGTAACTCATATTGTTATCCCTTTATTCATTGTCATTAGTAATTGAAATTATTAAACCTTTTTCTTTCCCTCTTAGCTATACAAGATTGAACAGTATTAGCAAAATTAATTAACCCAAGTTAGCCAATACTACCCTGGAATCTTATGTCAAAGAAAGGACCCATTTTTGGCAAACATGTGTCAATTGTCCTTGAATCAGGTGATTCTGGTTTGGAAGGACCAAAGCATCCCAAAGTCTTCCTTGGATCAACAGTAGTAATCTCATGTGTCATGTATCAGAGGTTCTGGATCAGTAAAGATGGAAAAGGACTGGGGGACTTGCTAAGCAGAGAGAGAGAGACAAAGATTTTCCAGAGGCCAGGATTTTAAAGAAATAAACAGGAAAAGGGGCCATTCATGTTAATTTCCTTAGGGGTATCTGGATGCAGAGTTTAGTCAATCTAAGAATATGTTCCCTTTTGAAGTCAAGAAATAAAGGCTCAAAATAACAATGCCAGGTGCAGCACCATGTCGTGCCAGCACAGCAGCCGAGTCTCTGGCAGAGGGTTTCTGCGTGACCTGAGAGCATCCTGGCTCAGCTCTTCATGCCTTCTCGCACTTGTGTGTAGGGGCTGCTTTGTGGAGACATGCAGACGGCGGGGGGGAGAAGGGCACCTGCGGTGCCACCTACTCTTTCTGCACAGATGACCCTCCCCTTCACCCGAGGTTGTGGAAGAGTCATCCAGGGAAGTGATCCTGCCTTCAGGTCTGGGCATACGGAAGGGAGTAGGCAGCTAGTCTAGTTTGAGTTTCTTCTGCTGCATCCCTAATTGCAGGCTTCTCTTTTCGGGTGCAGGTGCTAAGAGGGCTCTCTCCTGATGACTGTCCAAATTAAGGCCCTTACAACTAGGGAAATTGGGTAAGCTGCTGCTGCTGGGGAAGGTGTGGGTTCTCCTACAGGAGATATGAACATTAGTGGATGGGTCTTGGAACTTAGCCTGGACATAGATTTGGGGTAGGTGGGGCAGAGACTTTTGGAAGTTCTCATGTAGACTGACCAAAGACTCTGTGCCTGCTGTGTTCCAACTTCCTCCGACCTACATTGACTGACACTCACAGTCCTTCACACTGGGGACTTCATGTCCCACCTGCGGCTTCCTGCCCAAGAAGTCATCTTGAATAACCAGATACCTCAACCAGCTATATTAATCAGCAACATAGAGACAATATAAAGACCTCAAAGACTAAGTCCAGGTGAAAATAGCTTAGCCCAGCTGAAGATCTCATGATTTTAAGAGATACAATAATTCATTCCTAAGCTATTTAATGTGCACCTATTGTTTGCTCAACACTGATCAAAGTGCTGAATTTACCAGGGCATGAAAGAGACAGAAATCCTGCTAGGAAGAAAAATAAAGTGTGAGGCTGAGCACAGTGGCTCATACCTGTAATCCTAGCACTCTTGGAGGCTGAGGCAGGAGAATCACTTGAACTCAGGAGTTTGAGATTAGCCTGAGCAAGAGTGAGATTTCATCTCTAAGCCTGAGCAAGAGTGAGATTTCATCTCTACTAAAAATAGAAAGAATTAGCCAGCTACCTTAGTGGGTGCTTGTAGTCCCAGACACTCTGGAGGCTGAGGCAGAGGATCACCCCAGCCCAGAAATTGAGGTTTCTGTGAGTTAGACTGATACCATGGCACTCTTGCCTGGGCAGCAGAGCGTAGACTGACTAAAGACTCTTGGCCTGCTGTGTTCCAACTTCTCTCAACCTACCTTCACTGATACTCACGGTCCTTCACACTGGGGACTTCATGTCCCACCTGCGGCTTCCTGTCCGCAGAGAGTTAGACCGATACCATGGCACTCTTGCCTGGGCAACATAGTGAGACTAAAGGAAGGAAGAGAGAGCAAGAAAAAGAAAAAGAAAGCAGGGAAGGGGAGGATTGATGGGGGAAGGAGTGAGTCCCAGTAAAAAGTAGGTTGCACAAGGAGGGTTTGGCTGTGGAAGTGGGACTTTTGAGCAGATGTGAAAGAAGTGAGAGGGTGAGTCCTGAGCACCTGGGGGAATAGAGGTCGGGGCAGAAGCACAGCAAGTAGAAAGGCCCCACTCTGGGAGCATCAGGGAGCCAGGGTCAGAGTGAGCGAGAGAGCGAGCTGAGGGAACGAGCTAATGGGGCTGGGCTGTGCAGGCCTCATGGGCACGGGGAAGGGCTTTGGCTTTTGCTCTGGGTGAAATAGGGACTCACGGGAGCATTTTGAGCCAAGAAGAGAAAAGGCCTGAGCTCTCTGGCTGTGATGGGACAGCCCTGGCTGGCCTGATGGCACCACACGGAGAAGTGCGGGTGAAGCCTGTGGGAAGGGAGGAGACGGAAGCAAGGTGCAAACAGGAAGAGGGGGCTGTGCTTAGGAGCGGGAGGAAGGAACATGGGGCCACAGACGCTAACAGTCTAGTGACAGCCAGCGCAGAGAGGGAGGTGACATGAACACAGGCATGGTCTAGAACCAAATACCTACCTGCCTACAAGACCCCGGAGGGCTCCATGGCCCAGAAAAATTATGATTTTGACTTATGAAGAAAAAGCTAAAAGGTGACCAGGGGAGGGAGTGGGTTTCACTTTCTTATACCATGAGCTTACACCATCTTAGGGAACAGTCCTCCAGGCATCCCTGGCCACTTGCACTGTTTGTGTTCCCGGCTGGTGCATGCTTTGAATTGAAAATGTAAGCTGCATATGAGCGTATGCCAGTTGCTATGGGTGAGAATTACACATCTATTTTATAATCAGCCTTTGGAATGTCCCCAGGTACATAAGGGAGTAAGACAAAGAAAGATTTCCCAAAGGTTCAGTGAGAGCAGTCCTGGGGCTCTCAGGTAGGTGACACGGGACAGCTGAGCAATCAGATGCCACCGGACACCGGGTGGAAAGCAGAGGATCCAAGACGTAAAGGACCTGAGAAAGGGAGATGGGTGGGGACATTGTGATGAGTGACTTGGGGGGGGGGCCCTTACGTCTTCTCTATTTTTCAATGTAATGCTCATTCATTGCAATTTTTCTACTGCAAATTACAGGAGGATATGAAGTCAAAACAATCCTCCCTCTTTAGTCCCTCTAACCACACACAGTTGCGGTTAACAATTTGGTGCTTCTCTCCTAGACTTTTTCCTGCACGTATATGATTCCTTACATATAAGTTTCTCATATATGTCTGTATCACATATATGCAGACCCTTACACATAAACATGAAGCCGCAGTCCTGCTTTACTTATTTTACTTATTTTTTTCCATCTTCCCCCAAATTAGATTAGGTATATAGATCCATCTCATTCTTTCTTTTTTTTAATTTTTAAATAAGTTTTAAAAAACATACATAACATAAAATTTACCATCTTAACCATTTTGAGTATCCAGTTCTGTGGCATTAAGTACATTACACCATTATGTGCCTCCCTTTCGTGGGCTTTGGAGTTGAGCTACCTACATTCAAACCCCAGCTTCTATGCCCACCAGCCACATGGCCTTGGGCAAGTTATTTAACCTTTGGAGCCTCAGTTTCATCCCCTGCATTGTTATTATCCTGATTTCTAAAATTGGGGGTAATAACACCATCCACCTCATGTAAGTGTTGTAAAGATCAAACACATTATCAACAGTTAAATTTCTCAGAGCAGCGCCAAGCGTGTAAGAAGTATTAACTATAGGACAAATTATATTTAATTATAAGGATGGATCATGATTTATCTAACCAATGCCCTACAAGTGGTCAGTTAATATATTTTGGTAGATAGCTCCTGGCCATCCTGGAAACATCAGTTCCAGTTTGAGCCTGTTCTTCTATGCTTCCTTTTGGACAGGTGATGTGACCGGCAGTCTGGGAAGAGCACTGCCAAAGCACTTATTTCATATATCTGAGAAGGCGAAGTCACAGGAAACATCCTTCACTGGCATAAATTTAGTTGGTTTTATACCTAACTAAAAGATAAGTATAAGCTCTAAAGCGATCAAAAGACTTCAAGGTAAAAACTGGAAAAAAATAAAACCATAAAAGTTCTAGAAGTAAGGATGAGAGAACTCTTTTATAACCTTGGAGAGGGAAATACTTTCTAACGAAAAGAAAAGCTGAAACCATGAAAGATTGATAAATTCAGCTATACGAAGAGAAAAAAAGTACATCAATTACATTTATCTTCATGATACAAACACTAAAAAGTAAAAAAGATGGAGAAAAAGTTTTGTAACTTCTGTTAAAAACAAAGGGTTGATCTTGCTTTATAACATGTGCTTAGAGGCAATTTTAAAGAAAGATCAACAATCCAGTAAAACAAATTAACAAAGGACATGAGCAGACAGTCCACAGAAAAATATACAAGGCTCATAAATATATAGAAATGTTCAAACTCACAGAGTAAGAGAATTGCAATTCAAACTATACTAGGATACCACCTTCCCTCCAGCAGGCTGGTAAAATCCCCAGGTTTGACAACATACCCTGTTGGTAAGACTTGAGGAAACAGGCATTCATACATCACAAAAGGAAGCATAAATTGGGTCCAAACTTTTTGGAGGACAATTTGGCAAAATCTGTTATAGTGAGCTGAGTGGTGGCCCCAAAGATAGGTCTGTGTTCCAATCACTAGAACCAGGAAATGTGACATTATGTGGCAAAGATGTGGAGGATTTTGAGAGGAAGAGTTTATCTCAGACTATTTGTTAAGGATTTTGAGAGGAGGAGTTTATCCCAGACTATTTGAGTGAGCCCTAAGTACAGTCATGTGTATAACCAGGTCACATGTGTACTAGTCATATGTATGATAAGGACATGAGAGGTAGAGGGAGTTTTGAGGTGACACACAGAGAAGCCCCCAGAGAGGAGAGAAAGGCAATGTGAGGGTGCAGGCAGAGAGTGGGATGGTGTAGCCACAAGCCAAGGAATGGTCATAGCCCCCAGGATCTGGAAGGGACAAGGAACCAGTTCTCTAATGGGAATGTGGCCCTGCTGACACCTTGAAGCCAGACATCTGGCATTCAGAATTGTGAGAGAATAAATGGTGAGAAAAACTAATATATGATCAAGCTTATAAATACAATTAGCAAGCAAACAAATTACAAACACAAATAAAATGACATACGTAAACATTGGTGACATTACTATCCCTCCTCCTCCCGCTCAGAGGCAGTTGGAAAGGTGCAAGACCACAGGTTAGCTGACCTCTGGGACAGAAGGTGCTGTGAGCATTTTGTGAGTGAGTAGCAGCAGTAAACAGTTAACATGATTCATCAGAGAGCCGGTCCAAATAGTGACGACTTCCCCACTCTGACTATCACTAGGAGAAGCACTGCCATACCTTTCTGTACAGTAGGTCCACTTCTTGTCATTTTTCCCCACAGATTTACTTGGACAAATGATGAATATAGAAGTTTACCCAGTGCAGTTTTGTGTATGAGAGTAACAGATTAGAAATAATCCAATGTCCTTGTCAACGTGGGACTAATTAAATAATAACTTACAGGACACCCGTACAATGGAATATTATGCAGTTGTTTTAAAAGATTGAGAAGCTTCTCTATGGACAAATGTGGGAAAATTTCCAAAATATGTTAAGTAGAGAAAGTATAGGACAACACACATAAAATGCTAACATTTCTGTAAAAGTGGAGGGAGGGAGAATAAGAAGTATATTTACATACGATTAATAAATGTGATTATCTGGGAAATGGTTTGCCAGCAGGAATGAAAATGTGATGGATGGAGTCAGGGGGGCAATTGGGCTTTTCACTATTTGGCTTTATCTAAATGTATTTTAACATTTAGAATCATGTGAATATGGTATTATAATAAAAACTAAGGCTTTTCTCAAACATTTGTGGAACCTAAGGCCAGAATACAGATGGAGAGCCACATATCATGTAAGTTTAAACATTTAAAAGTTATAAATCAGGCTGGGCACAGAGGTTCATGGCTGTAATCTCAGCACTTTGGGAGGCTGAGGCTGGAGGATTGCTTGAGGCCAGGAGTTTGAGACCATCCTCGGCAACACAGCAAGACTCCATCTTTATAAAAAAATTTAAAAAATTAGCCAAGTGTAGTGGCATGGCCCAGCTACTTGGGATGCTGAGGTAGGAGGATCACATGAACCCTGGGATTCAAGGGTGGAATGAGCATGATCATGTCACTGCACTCCAGCCTAAGTGACAAAGTGAGACCTTATCTCTAGAAAATATACATATATATATCAAGCTAACAGTTAAATAAAATGTTCTTTTCTACTTTGACAAACTTTCTTAATTATAAAATAGAAAAAGATAAGTATAAATTGTGAGAGGTGGCAAAATATCAGATATAGAATAAAATTATTAGTCTGATATGTTGGGAATGATGATAAAATAAAGACATGTAATTCATGATATATTTTATATTTATTCCATACATTCCTTTTCTGGCCCTCATTTTAACAAAATCACTAATTACATAGTTATAATCAAGATTTTCATGTAATTAGAGTCCTACTGATAGTAACATCAAGTCAGATAGTATTCCTGGAGAAATTGATGTTTTCATGTTTTTTTCTTAAATGAGTTTCAATATGAGGAAATTGCTCTGCTGAGGCAGAAACAACTGGGATTGTCAATAACTTTTCAAAGCAACAGTTCAGCTGGAAACAAACCATAAAATTTATGTATCACATGCAAACATTATAATCAGGTCTTTATTCATTTCATTGGAGAAATTATTAGGAAACACAGTAGAATCTCTGTAAGTTGAACACCCACGGGGCCATAAAAAACTGTTCAACATACAGAGGGGGCCAACACAAGGAACTAGGCCTACAGTACTGAAATGTACATGTGGTGCATGTCCAGTCTATGAAAACTAGGTCGTTGGCACCCGTAGGTCAGTGGGTGGGGTACCGGCCACATACACCAGGGCTGGCAGGTTTGAACCCAGCCTGGACCAGTTAAAAACAATGACAACTGGAACAACAACAAAAAATATCCAGGCATTGTGAAGGGCACCTATAGTCCCGGCGGCTACTTGGAGGCTGAGGCAAAGGAATCAGTTAAGCCCAAGAGTTTGAGGTTGCTGTGAGCTGTGATGCCATAGCACTCTACTAAGGGTGACAGCTGGACACTGTCTCAATAAGTAAATAAGTTAATTAATTAAATAAAATAAAATGAGGCACATAAAATTATTTTTAAAAAAGAAAACTAGGTCAACTTAAGGAGGTGGTCACTGTAGGGAGGTGGTTGACTCTGGAGCTTCTACTGTACCTTAATTTAATCATATAAATACTAACTCTCAATTGTCTTTGCCTCCATCTCTCAAAGACATATTTAGATCAATACAATGTTTCTTAGATTTTCTCTGTTCAAAAATTTCAGTGCTGAGAAATTATAAAGAAAGCTAGAATTAGCCTACCTAGTAGTACCAGTGTTCTACTTCCAAGGACTCAAACTCTCAGAACTTGCCCAGGTCTTCCTGAAGTATGAATGTCATTTGCTTCCTTTAAATTGACTGTGTAAACTGAAATAAAATAAATTATGAAAAAGCATCTGTGATACTTCAGAAGGTAATTATTATTACAGAGATTGATAATGTGGTTAATAAAAGGAACTCTGAAATTAATTGACATAGGTGAGACCATTGTTGACATAAATGCAGTCAGCAATAAACTACTCTTCTTCAAAGTATCTCAAATCATAACACTGAAGAAGTAATCGCAAACGGTTTCAGACAACTGCCAAGAGTATACAGAAAACCCAAATCAGCCATCCAAGACAGATAGAGACAGATGTGTAGGGCTAGGCAATAAAATTTTTTCTAAAGAAAATGACTAGGGGAGAAAAATCACATGTCTCAGAAGAAAAGATAATTAATCCAATTATTTCAATGAACTTGAGTTTCTCCTTGCTGCAGTGTTTTTGGAATATGTATGTGGCTGTGACCTTGAAAGTGTGGTCATCTATTTTTAGTATGTATAGTAGCAAGGTTAGCAAGGTTATCAGACAAAATTATAACACCTTGAGTACTATATTACTATGCATTATATAGAGTAAAAAATTGATGTTCTTATTTGGATCTAGGAGTCCCCAAGGATACCAACCCCTACACAGCCCAGAGATGTGAAAAGACCCTGTGTATGGATGGGTAGGTTTGCATCGTGTGGACACTATACTTTCAATCTGCATTTGGGTGCGGATGGGGAACCCCGGGATATGGAAAGACAACTGTATTATTAAAAAAATCTGCATATAAGTGATCACACACTTCAAACCCATCTTGTTCAAGGGTCAACCGTACTTGAAAACACTAGGAAATGAGAGAAATGTCATGTTTTGAAAGCTAAGTTACAAAATGAAAGCATAATGGGTCAAAGCCACAACTGAGCAAAGTCTATACATGTGGACTCCTAGTAACCAGACTGAACAGGATGTGCGCTTCAGCTGAGGTGTTTCTGTCTACAAGGAGTCAAAACAAAGGAGGGAGTGAGAGGGCAACATTCCGCCCATCCTTCACTGCCCAGCAGAGAGGGCCTGACATCTGAGAAAGACAAGAGTATTCAATTATCAGAGATTAAGACCATCAAAAAAAAATTGGTGTTCTTATTACTCACTAAACAGATATATCTTAAAGTCAACTGAATAAGAGAAAATGGTTATTAGAGATTAAGAGGGAAAAAGCAAATTGAAGGTGGTCCACTACATAGAAAGAGGATTAGATGAGGTGAGCACTGAGTGGATGGACTTATCAATATAGAAGGAGTGTCGCATTCAAGAATACTAGGTAGGCTATTTCTAGCTTTCTTTATAATTTCTCAGAACTGAAATTTTTGAATGGTTATCAAGCCAAAGCAGCTTCAAAATAATTCAAGTTCTTTATTTGATTTCTCAACACCAAGAAAGGGATTGGGGGTGGACACCAAACCCCTTTCAATGGGAACTTGTTTCTGAACCGGGGGTAGGCAAGATGGGGCATGAAATGCATTGCTTCTGAGACCTCTTCCTTTCCAGGGCAGCCAACTTCCTGTGACTGGGAAAGTTGGGGTGCAAAGGCACATTCATTCTGGCTTGGCACAGAACACATTCTGCAGAGCTCCCTGCCTTTTTGGCCAAGGTTACACTGACCTGGCTGCATTGCAGTTTAGCTTCTTTCTCTGCCCAATCCTATTTCTTTCTTCTTCCCTTCACAGCTGTAGATTCATAATAAATATCTTGTACTCCAAACTCCATCTCAGCATCTGCTTACAGAGAACCTAACCTATGAGAGTTGGTACCAAGAGAGGCCCAAGAAAGAAGGCAGTAAGTCAGGTTGCAAAGCAGTAATCAGCTGCCTCTGACTGGCAGTGGGGATCCATCACTGGTGGCAGGAGGAACTCACACAGCTCTGGGGTGAGGTGACAGTCCAGTTAAAACTTCCATCAGCAATGAATTTGAAGGGTGTGTTGGTAGAAGCAAATGAACTAACTGGAATGATTTCAGACATTTGAGATATATGGAAAAAATGGCAGGTGCTGGATAGTGACTGCTAAGCGCCAATGATACTCTACAAAAAGATAATAAACATTTGAGGGCTGGAATAATAGTCTTTCAAAATCCAGATGTGAAAACCAGAGGGCCTTTATAGATGCATGCAAAGAAGTTCTCATCTTCTCTATAAAAATGGAAAGAGCCAAAGGCCTAGTGCAGGAGGGTTGATTCCCTAGATGCCTCTGGGCTTACTGAGCCCACAGACTACAGATGTTGCTCACCTACTCTATTCTGAGCAAGTACCCTCCATCCCCCCACCCCAGAAGACAATGCAGAAGCCTCTATCTCTTCAAGGCATCATGTGACATTTACTCTAATAATTGTGCTTCTATGAAGAAAGGGTTATACCTAGATACTTCAAGGACTATTAGAATCAAGATCCAAGTAGAAACTGATACCCAGGGACTTGAAGCATGATAATAGCACCCTTGTTACAGTAAGGTATGTATGAAGAGTAGAAAACAAATAAAACTTTATTCAAGTTCTGGCATCATAGGCAGGGTGCAGTGGCTCACACCTGTAATCCTAGCACTCTGGGAGACTGAGGCAGGTGGATTGCTTGAGCTCAGGAGTTTGAGACCAGCCTGAGCTAAAGTCAGACCTCATCTCTAAAAATAGCTGGGCATTGTAGTGGGTGCCTATAGTCCCACCTACTTAGGAGGCTGAGGCACAAAGATCACTTGAACCAAAGAGTTTGAGGTTGCTATGAGCTACACCACAGAACTCTACCAAGGCAACAAAGCGAGACTCTGTCTCAAAAGAAAAAAAAAATTCTGGCTCCTGGTTTCGGTTTCCTGTGTCCATAAAGGTGGTCCTTATCATATGCCAGCACTATGATCGTGGACTTCCCATCCTTTATTGTATTTATTACCCAGCCTCACACAGTATGGCCAGCAACATTAGCTAGTGCTCACTTTATTCTCCCTAACAGGGAAGCAGCAGACCACAAGAGATTGAACTGTATCTGCAGCTATTTCCAACAGACTCATGTCAAACTTTCACTCACAAAAAGAAGCAGGGAAAATTTAATAGTTCTGTGTTTAAGAAAAATTAGTATAAAATTATAGCAGAAAAAGGAAATTGGACTTCAGTAACAGAGCTGGAACAATCCATAGTGGTGGGGGAAAAGGTTTGGTTTAGTAGATTTTCTGTGGTTGTTGGTTGTCCACTAGTTTCACATGATGGAACCTACACATTTTTTGAAGGGATGGAGAAGCTTCTGGAGGTTTGGGTCTCCCAGCAGCAACCTGATGCAAACCAAGAATCTTGTGATCTTCACTCTATCCCAAGATCTGGGTGGGACATACTTTTAAAGGATATGCCGTGTTCAATCAAAACTGTTGGAGGCAGAGGCAAGATGGTGGACTACAGCCAGTTTTCCACAGAGGCTCCCATCCAGAAGGAGAGATAAAAGACAGAA
>CAUYTI010127989.1:0-75591 GCA_963575145.1 Galago senegalensis | reverse complement strand
CATGGGTATGCGTGCTCATGTGTGTACATGGTATGCGTGCTCATGTGTGTGCATGGGTATGCGTGCTCATGTGTGTACATGGTATGCGTGCTCATGTGTGTGCATGGTATGCATGCTCATGTGTGTGCATGGGTATGCGTGCTCATGTGTGTACATGGTATGCATGCTCATGTGTGTGCATGGGTATGCATGCACAGGTTCTCTTGTGTTTTGCACTTTTGAAAAGTTCAAGGACCTATAGCACTTTGGAGTCTATGATACTTGGTGGAAGGACACTTTCTGAGCATAGCAAAGAGGAAGAGAGTATTATCCCTTACTTTTAGAGGGTCTCAGGGCTGACCTCAGCTGTTAGCTGGTGCTAAATTAGTTTTCATGCAATTATTATCAGGCTTTTGTTTTAGAGCCCAATGTCAAGGAGGATAACTAAGTTCTTACTCTGCCAACAAGCTCTGAGGGTGACTAGCCATGATTTATAGGCATAGATTTTCAGAAACATCTGAAAATGGACACTACAAAATATTGGAATTTCTGCTAGTCAAACAGAGGTTGGAAAAACATGGCAAGATTTTGAATGACTCATATAAATATGATCTTATTGCCATTATAAACTGATGAAACTGGAGCATGCTAATACATTTGTAAGTGAAGAGGGTATATAATATTAACTACCCTACATATACTTTTGACATTTCAACTTTCCTTCAACTCAAATCTTAAAACGTGGAGTTGCTTAGGGAGCTAATATAATAGAATGCTGGATGCAGGCCAGTGCGCAAAGATGCACTCACCAGAGTTCCAAAGCACTTTGCAAGGATTCAAGTATGAATAAGACAAGGTTGGCGGATGAGGTAAACTAGCAAAACTGGTATTTCCCTCCCTGATCCCCAAACTAGAGAGAAGAGGAAGGTGCTAGAAGCAAAACGTTAGAAGCAGCATGTGAACCAGCCATCCTAACACAACTTCTTCTCCAGCCCTATAGGTAGTGTTAGAATAGAGAGGAACGGGACACAATTCATGCAGGATGACATCTCGAGGGTGGCTTCTGTGCACGGGAAGGATCTCCTGGAGCCTTCTTCATCATTTTTTAAAACTATTACTTGTTTTACTGATATTTCAAATTAAATCCTAATTCTTTTTCAAACTTTGAAGCACAAATTACAAATTGTATTTTATTTATTTAAGTGTTAATATCACAAATTTTAACATTATTCTTATGGGGGAATTTACAACTTGGTTAATTAAATTCTTATAAATTCTTTAAACTGAATTTATAAATTTAAATATTCAACACTCCGTTTGAGTAGTTTTTCTAATAAGCAAACCCTCCCCTTTACCAAAATACATCTTGTAAAATTTGATAAATTAAACATAGTTAATTATAACACATTTAAATATCTTAAATATTCCAATATTGCTTTCACGCATGGTTGAACATTCTTGAACTCTCAAGCTAAAATCCTAAGTTTAAATCAATAACTCAATTAGATATTTAAATTAAACATACAGACAATATTTTAGGTGTTGTAAAATTATAAATTCTATTAAGAATTAATAGCAACTAAAACAAAAAATGTATAAAGATTATCATGAAACCTGACACAAAATATTTCTAGTGTGTTATTTTCATTTCCATTTCTATTTTTTATTTCTCCAAATATGGCCCCAGAACCAGCAGTATTAGCATCATTAGAAGTTGCTAGAAATGCAAATTCTCAGGCTCCACCCCAGACCTCCTGACTCAGACACATTGATGGGGCCAAGAATTTGCTTCTTAATAAGACCAACAGTGATTCTGATGAGTGCTGAAGTCTGACAATTATTGCATATTTAATTTTAAAGCAACTCAAGGGTAAAGCATTAGTGAAAAATATAGACTATCTTCAGCATTTGGGGTTCCCATCTCGAGTGACCTTGGGGTTAAGTTCTCACCTGGCTGAAGTAGCATATTAATGAGAGTTTGGGGCCAGGCAGGAAATTTGAAGCATTAGATATATTGGGTGATCTTTCTTATGACAATACATAGGAACCTCACATAAAATAGTCCATGATCCCTAAACATAGTTATTACATAGCTACATAGCTCACATCCGCTAGACTAAAATCATTTATTACTTACTTCTCAAATAGGTTTAAGTTTTCAGCTCCCATCCTAATAGCTTAACCACCTGATTGGATTTAAATAGCTTGTTTCTTCCAGCCGTGGCTGCTTTTTATGTGTTTTCTTCATTGGCAGGTCTACACTTCTGTAAGTGATATCTACTTTGATTTTATTTCTAAATATAGGATTTAAGATTGAGGGGGAGTGGTGGGCTTGTATACTACTTTTATCTAAAAGTGGGAGCCTCGCAGAGGGAACCAATACCACAAGAATGTTGGGAACCTCAGCAGTAAAGCTGGCGTCAGGCATCCAAAGGCGTTATTTACAGTAAATAGGTAATGTGAACTCCCAGGAGGGGCAGGAGCCACACATATCCTTGGTGCCTAATAAACCCCTAATGGGTATGAGGATTAGGTGAGAAGCACCCACAGGACTAAAGGCACCAGGAGCAGCCACAGTGTGACAGAAACAGAGAGGTGGACCATGACTTTGGGTTGCAGGAGAGAATGTGGCTCACTTCAGGAGTTCCAGACCAGGGAGACGATTCTGCTTCCTAATATAGGAGTTGAGGAAGGAAAGGAGGGAGTGTCTGTATATTGGATAATACTTGTCAGAAGAGCTGTACAATATACATCTGGAGTAAATGACTAGCATATAACCAAGCTGGAATAACTCCAAGATGCAGGAAGTAACACAAAAGAAAATAAGCAGAGCTCATGACGAATTGTGGAAGGAAGGGGGGCACGAGGGAAGAGGGAAGGAAAGAAGGCAGGCGGAAAGAATATCAAAAGTGGTTAGACCCGTACCCTTCCACCGTCAGTAAGGACTGCCCTACTTAGGCAATCAAAAAGGCCCCGGAACACTGGCTTGTTCCCACCTGATTGTCCTGTGCCAGCCCATCTGCTTCAAAGTCCAGAGCACACAGGTGGGCTCTTTTTCACTAGGGAAAGGTCCTGGTTGAAAAACACATAGGCAAATGCTTGGGAAACTCATATTGATTAGCTAAACTAATTAGCCTATGATTTCATTTAAAATATTGATCAACAAACACATGTATCATAAAATATTTGGAAAAAAATAACAGCCTGAAAGAAAAAAGACCATAATAAATAAACCAAGTAACTGCAGTAGAAGCCCCGAGGACAATAAAAGGAAAAGATAATTTTTGAAAATTGGTAAATTCATAGAAACCCAAGAATATACATATTATGTTCCTAAACTGAAGAAGCAACTGCCATAAAAATCAAGGAATAGAGCAAGAAGACTACAAAAACTTAAATGGATAATTACTGAAATAAAGCACGAGAAAGGCTAAATTCTGGAATGAAGTGAACTGAACAGCATTAATGATCAGACGGGAAAAGTAAAGGAAATTTCCCAGGATTTAAAAAGAACAAAAGTGATTAAGGGTGATTAAGAATGAAAATTGAAAAAGCAAGTAAGTAACAGAAAGACACTTTCTTAAAACAGAAAACCTTTGCACACACACACAAACCTTCAGGTGCGAAGGCCATGCACGTGTTAAGGAAAATGTCCCAAGATTGAGGGATCTGAGATATCTTAGGAAAAGCCATGACCTTCAAGGAGAAGGAAAAGAATAATCTTAAAGATTCTGGAAATATGCAATATTTACCAAAAAATGGGAATCAGACCAGTGTCAGCCTCAGAAGTAACATAGTTTAGGATACCAGTGACAAAGAGAGAGATCAGATGCTTTTAAAGAACTGAAACAACTTCAGCTTGGCTGGAGAATAAGCTGGGTGTGGTGGTGCATGGTAAGCCTGGTAGTTTAACTGATGTTGAAACACTGAGATAATAAATAGTAACAGCCTCTGAAGCCCCTCACACAGGAAGGCAAAGAGGCCTGAGAGATTTGCATAGTAAAAAGTAGACTCAGCTTCTGGATAAACATAGTAGAAACATATCCTTTTACCTTTTTAAAGCCAATAAAATCTTGCTATAAAGAATGTATTCAGTGTAGCTTGAGCTTGAAAAGAGCTTGGGGCTTGGTGCCATAGTTCAGTGGTTAGGGTGCCAGCCACATATGCTGAGGCAGGCGGGTTTGAATCTGGCCCAGGCCTGCTAAACAACAATGACAACTGCAACAAAAAAACAGCCAGGCATTGTGGCAGGCACCTGTAGTCCCAGCTACTTGGGAGGCTGAGCAAGAGAATTGCTTAAGCCTAAGTGTTTGAGGTTTCTGTGAGCTGTGATGCCACAGCAGTCTACCCAGGGTGACAAAGTGAGACTCTGTCTCAAAAAACAAAAAGCTTGGGTTTTGGAATTTGGGGTTCAAATCTCAACTCTGTCACTTATTAGCAGTGTGCTTCTGAATATGTCACTTAACTCCTTTAAACCTCAATTTCTGTCTCACTTTTAAAAAAAGTATAAATACTGCTTTCTATCTGGAGTCATCAGAGAAATGCAAATCAAAATCACCTTGAGATATTGCCAACCCCCAACAAGAATAGCCCACATCACAAAGTCCCAAAGCTTCAGATGCTGGTGTTGGTGTGGAGAGAAGGGAACGCTTACACATTCTGGGTGAGATTGCAAACTAGCACAGCCTTTTTGGAAAGAAGTATGGAGAATCCTCAAAGAGCTAGAAGTAGACCTCCCATTTGATCCCAGAACCCCTTTCCTAGGTATCTTCCAGAAGAAAAAATGTCATCTTACTATAAGGACATTTGCACTTGAATGTTTATAGCAGCCCAATTCATAATTGCAAAGTTGTGAAAACAACCCAAATGTCCATCAACCCATTAATGGATAAATAAACTATGGTACATGTGTACCATGAAATACTATTCAGCCCCAAAGAAGGATGGAGACTTTGCATCTTTTATTTACCTGGAAGGATCTGGAGACCATTCTCATAAATTAAATATCACAAGAATGGAAAAGCAAGCATCCAATGTACTCAATATTACTATCAAACCAGCAGATGAACAACTACATGCCCACATGAGAGAAAAACACATTTAAACGCAAGAAAGGAGGAGAAGGGGTGGGAAGGGGCAGGTAGTGCCTCACGGAGTACAATGTAGGTATACGGCACACTTCCAGGGTGAAGGGCTCAAGTGCAGCTTGGACTTTACCTCACAAATGCAAACAATGTAACCTAATTCTATGTACCTTTATATTAATCTGAAATGAAAAAGAGAAAAAAAAAAAAAAGAAAAGGAAAATACTGTTTTTCTCTCTCCAGGACTTTTGTGGAGTCCAGAGATACAAATGAGAATTTAATGTGTTGACTGTAGGTGGGCTTTTTCCTTCCAAGAAGCAAAAGCTCATCTCAAACTAGATGAAATCAAAGAAAGTATTGTGAAAGAACATTTCTGTGGCTCTCAGAAGACAAGGACCAGATGGAAGCTTGACCTCAGGAACAAGTGAAACGGGGAATTTGAAAACTAAAGAGCCTGCGTTCTCCTCTACACATTGCCTTTCTTCTCATTCCCTAAGGCTGTGGTCCCCAGACCCTGGCTGCAGACTGGTATTGGTCCGTGCCTGTTAGTAACCAGGCTGCACAGCAAGAGGTGAGCTGCGGGTAAGGGAGGGAAACTATCGCTGTCTCCCATTCCCCCCCAGATGGGACTGCCTCCTTGCTGAAAAACAAGCTCAGGGCTCCCACTGATCCTGCATTATGGTGAGTTATGTAATGAAGTCATCATTATTATGATGTGATAAAAAAAATAAAGTGCCCTGTAAATGTAATGTGCTCGAATCATCCCAAACCATCTCCTCTCTCACTCTATCCCTAGAAAATTTTGTTCCATGAAACTGGTCCCTATTACCAAAAAGGTTGGGGACCACTGGCCTAAGGGCTGTTTGGGGTTTTTTCTCATCCAAATACCTGGGGTTGACATTTCTTCTGTTCCAAGAACACTCAGATCTGGTTGTAATTTCTTAGTTTCTTTTCCAAGTTTTTAGGGAAGGATTCTTCTTCTCTTATCTTAGGTCTCCCATGTCCTGATACTCTGATTGCTGTGTTCCACAGCAAACTAATCCTTCTAGTGGGCATGTACCAATATGGCAGGGGGGCTGTTTTCCAGGAAAGGAGTAATGCTTCAAAAGGGGACATAGTAGGCAGGGCCTCAGTAGAAATCATATGCCTCACACAAATCAGAATGATTCAAGAAAGGGTTCTAGTTATAAAAACGCAGGTAAGTAGGAGAACCCTAAGGGATTGAACACAAAGATGGGGCGAACAGCATCTGTGGACTATTAGGACCAGAAGAGGGAGAGCTTACCAGAGCCCAGAGTAGAAAATTGGATAAATTTGGCTGCCTTGAAGGGAGCAGTGGCCTCTTTGAGGACATAGCCAGCCCAAGGGACAGAAGAGGGAAATGTGCGTCCTGTCCTGACCTCATGCTTTCCCTCCCATATCCTACCCGACCTCTCCATTAGCACAAAAGCTCCTAGGGCACAGGGATCTATTGATGCCATCCATACAGGTCAGCCTCCTGGGGCAGGCAGCAGAGTGGAAAGGTATAGAGTGCACTCAGGTACAAAACCAAGGTGTCTGGTTGGGGGGTTGTTGGACAAACCTAGGAGTGGTAAGTATTCAGCACATTGCCATATAGATAGAACATACTTATTATACTTCAGTTGCTGTCTTCCATAGCAGAGCTACGTATGTATGGTTATGCAACACATAATAGAGCTTTGGTTCCCAGTGATCCCATGAGATTATAATGCTGTAGTTTTATGTTACCCTTTCTATGTACAGATATTTTTAGATATGTTTAGTAGCTTACGAGCAACAAGCTATACAATATGACTTAGGTACGTGGTAGGCTATACCATCTAGGTTTGTGTAAGTACACTCTGATGTTCACACAGGGAGAAAATCCCCTAACACAACATTTTTTAGAATGTATCTCTGTTGTTAAATGGTACATGACTACACAGTATATAAATAGCTATACATACATACTTCTAGACAATAAGTCACATTGGTAAGGGATGAGGGGATGCAAGTTTCAGTTTTATAAGCACTATGACTATCCTTTATTGAGTCCATTTAAAGTAAAACCTCATTCTTTCAGAGCCTTAGTATTCTGAATATCAATGGATAGACTTTTGGTGGGCAAGATGAGTTTTTAAAGACAAGTGCATTAAGACAAATGTTTATAGGAAAAGGTCATTTTTCTCAGCAATTTTATTGTATTTAGCTAATAAAACTTATTATGCGAGTACTGAGGATTTTAGTCAAACACTTTCAGAATCTTCATCTTTAATAAGTTTACATTTAAATATTACCTGCAATTGATTCATAATGTTTAAAAATATAAACCATTACATATTTGGGACAAATCTACACATTCTATGACTATTCTAAAAGTGAGGAAATTCCAAGGGAGAATGGAAAGGAAAAAAGCCCCCAAATTGAGTGATGTCTCTTTTGGAATAAGCCTTATGAGAAATCTAATATAACCTTTGCTTCTTTATCTTACAAAGGATACAGTGTCCTTTTTAATTAGATTGAATAAAATGATGAGCATCTGTGTTAGGAACGCTAAGAGGCTAGAAAAATTTCTTTTCTCCTTGTAATTGATCCATACAGCTGCCACAAAATGGAAAGGTGAAGTCATGACAAGAACCACTAAGTGAAAGACACATCGGTAATTCAAGGGGAACAATTTTACCAACAGCTAAGGGTCCTAGGACCTGATGTGATACAAAAGAATGAAACAATGTATGCAAAGATACTAAAACGAGACTTTAAGAAATGAGATTCACATTTTACAATCTAATCTTTAGCTTTCTTATAGCTAAAAAAAAATACTCAGTTTTCCCACTGCACTCTAGGAGTTCTTAACTTTAAAAATACACTCCCACTCCCAAGCTTTGAATCTGCGCTCTTAGTCATTGAAAGGTTAAAATGTGGCATTTTCCTCAGACTGACTATTTATATTTACAAACAAAAGTCTATTTTTAAAATGTTTCAGGCCAACCAGGGAGCAGAGAGCTGGTAAAGAAAGGGCACTGTTCTTCCTGGAGCACCAGGAGGGAGTTTGGAGAACATTGTCCATTACTACTGTTTTGCTGTGCCAGGTAGTAGGAATTCCAGGCTTTTCTGGAAATCACCAACATAATATTATTTACAGCTTTGGTTTCATAATACATCAATTTGACCTTCCTATAAAATTAGCTACTTATTTTTTTTAAAAGTCTTTAAGATCCATAAGATATGAGGCTTTTTACTATCTTCCAAGTATTAGAAAAGTCACACATAGTCTTGCTTATTCAGATGGACCCTCCAAAGTTAGGGCCAGAAATGTATAACTCCATTATGCAAAAGATACCCATGTGTCCAGCTGTAGCATCTCAGAGAATTCGGAAGGCAGACTAGTTCACAATCTCTGATAAACAGTTATCCAAGCTGAACCAGGATAGGGCTGATGGGCTTAAGGTGCTTGACTCCTTGTGTTGTAGACAAAGCAACTGAGTGAAAATGGTCCTTTACTGTGGTTTCATCAGAATGAAACATTAACCCTTGTCCCCCACAGCCTATTGTGTTAAACCTGAATTAGTACCACCTAAGTGTATAAAAAAAATCAGTACATGGTCAATTTTAACATATAAATCAAATACAATACATTCACAAAATTAAAATTATGAATATTCAAAATTTTGAGCCATACACAAGGACATGAGAAAATGTTCACAATATGAAATTGAGTTACAAAAGAAAGCAAAATAATATATATAGTAAGAGCTTTGCTAAAATATACTGTTGAATTTATGGCAAACCGAATATACAAAAATAGAAACTGTTTCTATGGTGAGATGAGGGAAAACTTTCTTCTCTTTCTCATATTTCTGTTATCTATTGTAATTTATTGTAAAATGAACAGAAATTATTTTTATAATCAGGAAAGAAACAAATGTTGTTTGCACAGAAAGAAAAGAAAAAGTTTCGCCTTGGCAGCAGACACAACCCATTTAAAAGTGTTTAATCATTCTGGGTAATTATTTAAAGAACATTTGCTATAAATAAAACAGGACTACCTCTAATTCTATTGGAATTAGGGCCTCTATTAGAATAAGTGCATGGATGTTGCTTATAATTAAAGACAGTGGCACAGAAGCAGCCCCCGGTTTTGTGATCTGTGATTCATATCTGATCATTTTCTTATTCAACATTAATAAATACTCCTAAAATTACTATTGTGTTAAGAAAAAGAAAATGTATTTGTGCAATACTTGAAAAAGGCAAAGTTCAAAGCCATTTGACTGTGACTGTTCCTACTTCATGAGAGCCATCCTTAGTGACTCGGTCTGCTCTAGACACGCTGGAGTAGAGCCAGTATAGGAATACTGATGGAGAATAGGTACTGACCCAAATAATTTAATTATTACTTGTAGGCTTCTTCCATCTAAATGACATGAATCTTTATTCCAAGGGCACAAAGGAATCATTTCACTCAAGCTGGTGAATAGCTGCTTATGTATTTTCCTAAAGAATACTTACAATTTAGTTCATTTACACAGATTTCTTGTTTGGTTTTGTTGTTCTTGTTTGGTATATTAATGCAACTTTTGTCAAAGTTGTGGGAAATAGTTTTCCAGAGTGCTGTTTTGCCATGTAACTCCCTTTATGGTATTTTTCTTTTTTTGAAATACAGAAGTTATTTCTTTCATTGGGTCACGCCTATTGATCTTTTTTTGTAAATTCTACTAATTGTTATTACATACTATGTGCCAGACACTTATTTATGTGCCGTGGGTACAGCACTCATGGAGCCTGTGCTCTTAGGGAAGGAGACAGAAAATAAACAAGTAAAGCAACCCAAGCTTTGCAGCACAAGAAACTTAAATAAGTTGGAGGCTATCTTTAAGAAAAAGAGTATAAGAATACAAAATAAGATACTGAGCGCTGGAAAGAGCCTGTGACAATAAGAGGTTTGTGAAGATACCACATAAGAGTGTTATGCAGACAAATAAAATGAGGGAGATTAGGAAGTGTTAGGTCAGAGGTGAGGATCACAAATTTTTCAGAGGAGTCAAATTTAAACAAGAGAAAGGAAGGAAGCACACACTAAGAGGATGCCTGGGGGAAAGCATGCTGAAAGAGAAAAGGCACAGCACAAAATCCCTACAGGGAGAGCACGCCTACTGTGTTCAGGAAAAGGAAAGAAGGTTGGTAGGGCAGAAACAGAGACATCCACGGAGAAGGTAATAGATGAGTTTCAGAGGTACCAAAAGAAGCTGTTAGAGTCAGCAAGCCGATGACGTAAGGTCTTGCAGGCCTTGTAAATTTTCTTGGCTTTCTTTCTCTGAGAGTGACAGAGAGTCACTAAGATGATCTGATTTATGTGTTCACTCAGATTGCTAGTTGAAGAATAAACCATAGGGAGAAAGAATGCAAATCAGGAGATGGATTAGGAGGATATTTCAACCATCATTGTAGGCAACAGATCATTGTGCCTTGGACAAGTCTGCAGTGAGGGTGAAGACATGTCATTTATTTCTGAATATGTCTTGAAGAAGATACACTAGGATTTTCTGGTAAAGATAGATGTAGGCGGTAGAAACAGACAGACATCCAAGAGTCTGTGCGTTTTGTGCTGAATAAGTAAATATGGAACTTTACGTTACTAAGATGAGAAATTCTTTCAAAGAAGAAGCTTTCAGATTCAAGATACATTGGAAGTTTTATTTGGGGTATGTTGAATCTGAGATGCTCATTGGATATACAGTAAGATTGACACATATGCAGTTAGAGCAATAAAAAACTTCGAGGCTGAGTATTTACATTTGAACATCATCAGCATATTCTTAGAATTTGTAAACCACATAAATCACTGTATCAATTAACATAAGGACAATGTGTAGATACAGGGAAAAACAATCTGAGGATTGAACCCTCGGGGCATAGTAAAGCTTAGGGAAGGATGTAGAAAATGTTTTAGGTGCAAATCATGGTTTCTTAAAGATATCCACACCTGTGAATATGTTTTGGCAAGACTGTCCCAGATTATTTAGATGAAGTAAATGTAATCAGGAGAGTGCTTGTAAGAGGATCCAGAAAGTTCAGAATCAGAGCAAGATATAGATAGAAGCCCAGATTGGCCAGAGTAACGTGATTGAGAGAGAAGGAGACCACAAGCCAAGGAATGTGAGCTGCATCTGGAAGCTGCAAAAATCAAGTGAAACTAATTCTCCTCTAATGCCCCAAGAAGATTTGACATCTTGGTATTAGCTCAGTGAAACCCACTTTGGAATTTTGACCTCTAAAATTATCTGACAATAAAAGTGTGTTGTTTTAAGCCACTAAGTTTGGCTGGGTCCTGTGGCTCACACCTGTAATCCTAGCACTCTGTGAGGCCAAGATGGGTGGATTGCTTGAGCTCAGGAGTTTGCGACCAGTGTGAAAAAGAGTGAGACCCCATCTCTACTAAAAACAGAAAAATTAGTCAGGCTCAAGGCAGGCACCTGTAGTCCCAGCTATGCAGGAACCTGAACCAAGAGGATTGCTTAAAGCAAAGAGACTGAGTTGCTGTGAGCTATGATGTCATGGCACTCTACCCAGGGTGACAGAGTGAGACTTGGTCTCAATAAATATATAAATAAATAAAAATAAAACACTTAATTTATGGCAATTTGTTGCAGAAGAGACAAGACACAAAAACCAAGACTAAGAAAAGACTGGTTAGTAAAGTCAATAGATGAACAGGAGAGTGTCATATCCTGGGGACCAAACAAGGAAAGGGTTTCAAGAGGGAAGGAGCATCTAGTGATACCTATAGGGCCAGAAAGATAAAACGTGAGAAATGGTCATTGTATTTAGTAACATGATGGTCACTGATGACCTTCACGGGAATATGTTTTATAGATGGACTATAGAGTAAGCAAAATTAGAATTGGAAAGGAAGAATGGAGGAACAGAGCTTGAAGCAGAGTTGCTGTGGTGTAGGGACTGTAATGTGCTCCCTGATTTTCATTTTTTCTTCAAATTTTGTATACATTTTTATTTGTATTATTATTTTGATACTAGCACTCTGAGAAAAAAGGTGGGTGAACGGCTTGAGCTCAGGAGTTTGAGACTAGACTGAGCAAGAGCAATACCCCATCTCTACACCTGTAGTCCCAGCTAGAGAAGATTGCTCAAGCCCAAAGGCTGAGGTTGCTGTGAGCTATGATGCAACAGCACTCAAAGCCAGGGTGACTGAGTGAGACTGTCAAAAAAAGAAGACCTAAAGAGAACTAAAAGAAATTGAAACAAACAAGCAGAAAAGACAGTCCAAAGCATGAGTGAAGTGAAAAGTTGGTTCTTTGAAAAGATAAAATCAATAGCCCACTTCCTAGATTAACCAGGAATAGAAGAGAAAATATTCAAATGAACTTAACCAGAAATGAAAAAGGAGACCTTACAACTGATACAACAGAAATACAAAATACCATCCAAGACCACTATGAAAACCTCTACACACAGAAACTAGAAAGTCTAGGGAAAATGAATGAATTTGCAGACATACAACCTCCCAGCTTGAATCAGGAAGAGTAGAAATCCTGAACAGATCAACAATGAGTAGCAAGATTGAAACACTAATAAAAGAATCTCCCAATAAAACTATCCTAGGAACAGATGGATTAATAGCTGAATTCTAATTGACTTAGAAGGAAAAACTGGAACGTCTGCTATTGAGACTGTTCCATTACATCAAGAAGGAAGGAAACTTGGGTGGTGCCTGTGGCTCAAAGGAGTAGGGTGCCGGCCCCATATGCCAGAGGTGGTGGGTTCAAACCCAGCCCCAGCCAAAAACTGAAAAAAAAAAAAAAAGGAAGGCAGGAATCTAGAGTTCATCTATAGTAGTTCATTTTATAAAGCCACTATCATGCTGATACCAAAGCCAGGAAAGGATACAACAAAATGAGAAACCTACAAGCCAATATCCCTCATAAACATAAATGCAAAAATCTTCAAAAACATCAGCAAACTGAATCTAAAAGAACATAATATAAGTTGTTATGATCAGATAAGTTTCATCCCAGGCATGTAAGGACAGTCTGACATATACAAATCAAAAAACGTGATGCACCACATAAGCAGAATTAAAGACAGAAACTATGACCATCTTGAGAGATGGAACTCCAGCACCTCTTTGTGATAAAAACACTCAACTAACTAGATTATAGAAGGAGCATACCTCAAAATAATAAAAGCCCTATGACAAACCCACAGCCAATATAATACTGAATGGAGAAAAGTTGTTTTTCCTTTTTTTGAGGGAGTATCTCTTATCTCTATGCTGTAGAATAAAAACAACTATCGATACATGCAACAATTCAGATCTCAAGAGATTTATCCCGAGTGAAAAGGCCCACTTTAAAATCATATGAATCTCTATAATTCCACTTATATAACATTCCTGAAATGGCAAAATGATAAAGATGAAGAAAAGCTAAATCGTTTTCAGAGATGAAGGTAGGAGTAGAGGAGATGGGTATGAGCAAACCCTGTGAAGGAAATGTTTTGTACTGACTATGTAGTGATACACAAATCTACAATTTGGATAAATCTGTATAGATCTAAATACACACACACACAGAGGAATGTAGGTAAACCTGTTGAAAACTGAATTAAAATCAATACTTTGTATCTCTGTGAATGTCCTGTCCCTGATATTATACTGCAGCTATGCTCCCACAGGGGGAAACACAGTGAAGGGTGTATCTTCACACTTCATGGGGATACACAATTATTTCAGAACAAAAGTTTAAAAAGATAGGATGGTAAATAAATGGAAAGTAAATTAACTAAATTTGCAAGTTAAATGTCAGCAGTTCTTAGAGTAGATTAAAAAATAATCCATCTGTATGTGGTTTATAAAAAATCTACTTACAGCATGAAGGCATAAAAACATGAATGTAGAGAAATGGAAAATGGTATTTGAGGCACATATAAGCAAAGAAAGCTGATGCTATTATAATCATCTCAAAAAATGGATTTTAGCCTCTTTCCCTATTCTGTGTCCTGACAATGGGGCCTGTTCTCTGTCTATGGTTTACATATCTTGCTCTGTTGCCTGTATCTTGCTGTTACTTTGTAAATAATTCTCTTTAAATTTCTCCATAAATTTTGTTTCATGCTTGCCTTAAAAAAATATATTTTGAAGACAAAAACATCGTTGGGGGAAATGTTTAAAGCAAAATATTATAATAAAAGAACAATTGACTGGTGTGCATTTCACAATATTATCTGTAAATATATGAAGCAAAATGGACTGATTTGCCAAAAAAAAAAAAGGACATGTAGAATCACTATGGTATATTTCAATATGCTTTTTTTGGTAATTTTTATATCTATTATATAAAGATATATATATTACATATATATGTATTAAAGATATATATATACAATATTATACATTGTACTTATAAGTATTAACTAAATACATTCAGTATATATAAAGTATGTAAAAAGAAGTTACATAGAACTTTATGAATGTAAATAATTTCACTAAACTGTATGCTTAAAAATGGCTAATATGGTAAATTTTATACTATGTGTATTTTATTACAGTTAAGCAATTAGAAGGTTGATGAATACAAACCTATACTTAAGAATTAAAGTACCTTTTTTAAAAATTTTTAATTCTTATGAGTGCATAACAGGTATGTGTATTTATGCAGTATATGTGATATTTTGATCTAGGCATACAATGTGTAATAATCAAATTAGGGTAATTAGTGTATTCTTAACCTCAAGAATTGATCATTCCTTGTTGTTAGGAACTTTCTAATTCTACTCTTAATCATTTAAAAACATACACTAAATTATTGTTGACTATAGTCACCCTGTCGTGCTATCCAATACTTGTTCTTACTCATTTTATTTAACTATATTTTTTCACCCATTAACCATTCTCACTTTAAGAAAGGACAATGAGGAATGCAGATCATGTTTCTGCCAACAATGAAATAGAATTAAAAATAACTATAGCAAAAAGAATCTCTATATTTTAGGGAAACTCTAAGTAACTCCTGGAACACTTCAAGAATTAATGGTGATGAAAATTAGAAGAACTTTAGGCCTGACTGATGATACAAACACTAGAAATCAAAGCACCTGGAACTTACTAAAACCACATTATAAGGCAACAGCCTTAAATGTATATATTAAAAAAGAAGAAAAACTGGAAATTGATTGGCAACTTCCAATTTGCACGGGTAGAAAAAGAATAATGAAGTCACCTAAAGCAAGTAGAAATAAGGAAACAAATTAGAGATTAAAACCAGAAATTTTTAAATAGAAAATAAACAATAACTACCTCTTCAGAGGCTGGAGGGAGGCAGAAGAGTTGCTGTTTGAGGGGTTTATACTTTTGCTTGTGCAAGATGAGTTTGTTTTAGAGATCTGCTGTACAATATTGTGCCTATAGTGAACAGTAGTATACTGCACATTTAAGATGTGTCATGAGGGTAACATACAGAAACAATAGAGGTAAAATTATTCAATGTTAGTTCTTGTAATAAACTAATGCAATAGGCATATCTCTGGCAGATTAATAAGAGAAAATTTATTTTACCAATAAATTGGAGATACAAGTTTTTTTTTAGAAAAATGCATTTCACAGAGGCTGGGCATGGTGGCTCATGCCTGTAATCCCAGCATTCTGGGAGGCTTAAGGTGGGTGGATTGTCTGAGCTCAGGAGTTCGAGATCAGCCTCAGCAAGAGCGAGACCCTATCTCTAAAAAATAGCCAGAGTTTGTGGCAGGCACCTGTTGTCCCAGCTACTTGGGAGGCTTAGGAAAGAGTTTGAGGTTGCTGTGAGCTATGACATCATGGCACTTTACCCAGGACAATAAAGTGAGACTCTACCTTAAAAAAAAAAATGCATTTCACAGAATATATTCACAAATAAATAGAAAATCTGAGTAATTCTATTAAGTGAAATTGAGTCAGTTTAAGCATTTGGTAGAAAACAACTAAAACAATAATAACAAAGCAAGACCAAAAATGGCTGAAGCAAGCAAAGACAACATATGACCTGAATATAAGATAATTTCACCAAATGATCAAGGATTAGATGATCTCTTTTATTCACATTGTTCTGAAGGAGAGAAAATGTAAAACAGCTTCTAAACAATTTTATGTTTGGTAAGCTATACTTTGAATTAATCAGCCAAGAACATTAATAAAAGAAAATTTCAGGCCATAATCTTTTATAAACCCAAATGTGAAAATGCTAATTAAAATATTACCAAACATAACTAAGAAATATATGCTCATATAAATCATGACCAAAGAGGATTTTTTCGTATGAGTGAAAGTAGAACAATGTTGCAATGCACATTGGTGTAATTTATCACAATAATGGATTAACAGTTTTAAAACTGTACGACTATGCCAATACATGCAGTAAAATTGTCCAATAAACTCAGACCCCATTTATAACATAAACTCCTAACAAATAGCAATAAAGAGATCCTATTTAGTATGATAAAAAGTTAGCTACCAAATAGTACCCACATGAGCCAAGATACTCTATAATAAACTATTTTTAAAATTGCCTTTAAATCAGGAACAAGACCTCAGTACCTTCTTCCATTCATCATTATACTGGAGTTTCTGCTAAATCAAAAAGGTATGTAAAATACACAAATACATAAGGATTAGAAAGAACTAAATTGTCATCATTTCTCAGGATTATGATGATGCACGTGAAAGTCCAAGAGAAGGGACGGAGAATGGTCAATAGTTTAAAAATCAAAGAAACTCATGTGTATTAATAGCAAACAAATTAAATATAATTAAAAATATAATGATCACAGAAGCAACAAAAGCAAGGAATAATATAACATCATAGGGGCAAAATCTTTAATGAGAATGTTATAAACTCTTCTTGAAAATCATGAAAGACATAATTAAATGAAAAAATATATTACTTGTGAGTGGGAGGACTTACTGTTACAAAGGTACTACTTCCTTCTATTTATCTGTACTTTCAAAAGCTCAATATTTTCCCCATTTTTACGGAGCATTATAAACTGATCTTCAGATTTATAAGTTCCTAGGATGGTTAAGACTTTTCAAAGAAGAGAAATGGTAAGGATCTACTCATATAAGATACAACATAATTATCAATTAGGGTAAATAAAGAATTTAACTTAAATAGTAATAGTCAAATCATGTCACGTATTTGTGGGTCCTTAGACGTGAACAGCAGTGGCATTATTTATTAGTGAACACTGGATGACTATTCAGTAAATGGTCTAGGGTGACTGGCTACCTATACAGAAAAACCTATGCTCAAATATATCCCTACTTCATGCAAAACACAAACTGTTTGTTGGATTAGAGAGTTGAAATGAAAAGCGAAATTATAAGACTCTTTGGAAGAAAAAAGTAATTTTTTAAAATTTGGTTGTACCTATAATTTCTTAAACACATTAATTTAAAAAGGATGGAAAACCAATTGTGAATTAGAGAAGATATATTTGTGCATATATTTATTTGTGGAGATATTTGCAGTCAAAAAAATCTAAAAATCTTCAATATCTAAAATATGCAAGGAGGCTTGGTTCCTGTAGCACAGTGGTTACAGCGCTGGTCACATGCATCAAGGCTAGAAGGTTCAAACCCAGCCTGGGCCAGCTAAACAACAATGACAACTGCAACAACAACAACAAAAAATAGCCGGGTGTTGTGGTGGGTGCCTGTAGTCCCAGCTACGTGGGAGGCTGAGGCAAGAGAATTGCTTAAGCCTGGGAGTTTGAGGTTTCTGTGAGCTGTGATGCCATGACACTCTACCAAGGGCAATATAGTGAGACTGTCTCAAAAAAAAAAAAAAATGAAATATGCAAGGAATTCCTCCCAACCAATGAGAAAAGAAGACAAACTAGATAACTAAAACGTTGGGCAAGAAGTAATTGATAAAGAGAGTAAATGGCAAATAAACCTTTGAAGGAATGTTGTCCTTCATCAGGGATATACAGACTGGAACTGCATCAGATTAGGAAAAACTAACATCTGACAACTCCAAGTGTTAGGAAACCAGATCTCCTACACATTGCCTGTGGTAGCATAAACTGGTGGGGAAATTTGGCAGGGAAGTGTGGACAATTTGGCATACACACTCAGATTTGTAGCTGCATTTCCAGATGTCTTTCTGAAAGAAACTACTGCATATGCTCACAAGAAGACACAGAAAGGCGTGCTAACTTTAGCACTGTTTATAAAGGCACAACATGTAGAGATAGCCGAAGAGTTGAAAATAACCTAAGTAGGGGAATGGATAAACAAACTGTGGTTTATCCACAAAAGAAAATATTACCTAAGGCGGTGCCTGTGGCTCAAGAGTAGGGAGTTGGCCCATATACCGGAGGTGGTGGGTTCAAACCCCGCCCCAGCCAAAAAAAAAAAAAAAGAAAGAAAAGAAAAGAAAAAGAAAAGAAAATATTACATAGAAGTTAAAATGAATCAATTGTCTACCTACATCAACATGTATAATTCTCAGAAAACATGATTATCAGCCATAGGAAATTAGCCTAGAATATTTTAAGGTATGATGCCATGTATGTAAAGTTTAATATGTAAAAATATTGTATGTATGTTGTAACTGATTTATTTGTGTATTCTGACAGTACAAAGACAACACAAGTCAATGAAAAACCCTAACTGCGGGCTAGTGTTTTTGAGGAGTAAAGATGGAAGGCAAGGGCTTGGAGCAGCAAAGGCTTTTTATTTTACTTGTAGTGATGTTTATTTTTTATAAAGATAATTCAACCAAAGTAGAACAATATTAACATCTCCTTAGCATCAATGAAGGGGACTTATACGTTTCAGTTATTTCTTTGAAATATGTTGCAATTAAAAAATTAAGACGAGAAATACTATCATTGTGTAAACATTGGGGTTCTGTAGAATCACTGAGCAAATCACAGGAAAATTAAACTATTTGGTTTCAGTAAAGGAGGAAAATGCATTCGGATTTGGGGTTGTTAACACATTGCATTCAGGAAAAAGTAAAGGCAGTACATAGGCAACTGATAAAAGTTTGATTCTCACAGAAATAAATTTAAAATTTTTTACTTACAGAATCTTTCTCTCCATTTGCTTCCCTGCTATTCAATGAAGAAGCATGGATCTGAAATTACATATGAAAACTACAAGAAAATAATACTGAGCACACAGACAGCCCATTCACGTAAGTTCTCAGTAACGTTGCACATGTGAAGTGACATAGCTACATCTACAAAGAAGTAAAGTTAATAAGCCTGACGAATAGTGCCCATGGTCTAAACATTTGTGTTATTTAAAATGTTGCAAAGACATGATGAGCAACTATAATCAATATGTCTCATATTACATTCTATCCGAGTGTAGTAAGATGAGAATGGCTTTTTTCTCTTCTGACTCATTCTGATTTACTATCTCATCTTCCTTCAGCGGTAATTATCCCAATATGTCATACTTTCATAGGAAAAAAAAAAACGAAAAACCTCTTAGCTCATCTTGATGCCCCAAATATACTTAGATTTCACCAGTTTTGTTTATTAGGTCACATAAGGACTAATTCGAAATTAGTTGAGTTTATGATTTAGTATTGATATGAAAGTGAAGATAAAATATGAGTAATGACTCGATCATTAAATTGCCCCATTAAGATGGAAAGCTCCATAAACACAGCCAGCTCCTATTAGCTCCATCTACTCTTTGTTGCCATTAATCAGCATTGGAAATTCAGTTTTTAGATCATTGTTTTTTAAATTGGTACTTGCTCAATTTCATAGCCTACATGTCTTGAAAACACATAAAGCGGAGATATTTAAAGAATAAGAATTTTCATCAAGCACAGAGCCCTGATTTCCACATATTTTTTCTTTTTCTGACAATGATTACCAAATGGGGATTCAGACTGTGCTAACTTAGTGCCATGACCTTCCTGAATGGCTCTCCTGGATCCTGGAACTTCATGTGTAGGAAGTCCAGTGGTACAAATTAAAGTTGGCATTGTAAGTCCTCATTCTTTATAGTCTCAAGAAGAAAACTATCATGAAAAGAAACTTAAGTGGTTATTGTTTTATTTACATCATGTTCATGTAGGTTTACTGTACAGCAATCTTCAAACTTACGTTTACTACTAGAAATCTTGTAGCGAACCCAAATCTGGTGTATGTTTTGTTTCTATCTTGGACATTTTGCCTGCTTCATTGGCACACAACTTAAGGTTGAGCATATGTCAACTTAGGAGATTGAAACAAAATTCCAGTTGAGCACATGTGCAGAATTGGACAAAGCTGACCAGTCAGTCCTCCTATTATCTGAGTGGGTGGATTCTAAATATTTATAGTACCCTGCATTGTGTATTAATGTATCCTGCATTACTTTTGTGTTTCAAGATAGCAAAAAGTGAAGAAATTAGCCAAAATACACTTTATTGGAAACTCTTGTTTTCATATGCATTTTTGCCTTTTGCTTGATAACCTATCATTGGAAATATTACTCATTTTTGCAGAAATTTAAGGTGTCTGAAGTACCTCAAACTACTAGGATTGACAAAAATTAAAATGGATTATAATTGCATCCTACATATTGAACCCATTCAGTGACTATTTGTGTCTTTATAAAACATAGTTTATTGCAAGAGAGAAAGAAAAGCAACTTTCTTTTTATTCTTAATTGGTGATGAGTGGACTCCGCAAGGTATTTGATGTAGGCTGTGTGTGTTTCAAGTATCATTATCTCTTGATCATATGAGATAAAGTAGGTGGACGCCTTTTTATCTATAAACCAGCATATCCACATGGCTCACTGTACTCATTAGTACTTCCTGCTCCCTATCCTCCACACCTTGCTTTCTTTTTCTCTATAGTTTTTTAATCTTCACCTCACACTTCTATACTTGCTTGTTTCCTCTCCCAGTGAGAAATTTATTTTAGAAGGACAGAGATTTTTCTGATTTTTTTATTGAAAAATTATTACACATAGAAGAATGCCTGGTATTTAGAGGATACTTAGTAAATATCTGTTGAATGGATGAATAAGGAAACTTTTTTTTTTGAGACAGAGTCTCACTATGTCACCCTTGGTAGAGTGCTGTGGTGTCACAGCTCGCAACAACCTCAAACTCTTGGGCTTAAGCAATTCTCTTCCCTCAGCCTCCCAAATAGCTGGGACTATATGCACCCACCACAACACCTGGCTATTTTTTGGTTGTAGTTGTCATTGTTTTCTGGCAGGCCAGGGTTGGGTTCAAAACTGTCAGCTCCGGTGTATGTGGCACCTTAGCCACTGAGCTACAGGAACCAAGCCAAGGAAACATTTTTTAATCATTGTTTTTCTTCTTTATTTTTATCCTTTCTACTTGAGGATGGATTTGGAATTATCGAGAAGTAAGAAATGCATTCATTGCAGAAGCACAATGATCAGAAGGGTTGTTTTTTCCAAAGAGGCCCCAGCTAAAACCAGGCAGCATGAATGTGCCATGGGCAAGATCTCTGCATCTCTAGGACGAGTACACTGTTATAAAAAGATCTATTACAAAATATTCTTTATAAAATTCCCATGGTGGACAAAAATTCAATTGGAGGACATTAATATGGAAAGGAATTGATCAATGTAGGAAACAGGCAGAGCCTCGGTGAGGTTTTCTAACATAGCCAGGAGGCTAATGAAGACGGTAGCCATCAGTTGGCAATTGATCCTAATAAGGAAAAAAGCTTCAGGGAAGGTGGAAAATTGTGTTTGGAAAAGGGAAAAACTAAGTGTGATAAAGACAAATGGTGAGCAAATGGAGTTTGTGAGTCAGTTCTACTTCATGGAGCGATAACATACATCTTCGTTACCATGAGAGAACATTGCCTGGATTTTGGGAAGTGAGGCCTTGATGAAGTAGGCAACATCCATTGCCAGTCGTCAAATAGGCTGTGCTAGGCTCTTCTTCCCAATGAGCCCAGCTACCGTGGTTTATGTGCGTTTCTTTTTAAATTCTAGTAAACTCTTCCCTACTCCACCAAGCTTGTCCACATACCTTATATCATATGAGCAATAGATAATGATATTTAAAACACATGCAACCTACGTCCAATCACTCCTGGAGTCCACTCATTACCAATTAAGAATAAAAGGAAAATGACTTTTCTTTTCATACTGTAAGGATTTTACTCTGACAAAGGTTTTAAATCATTGCTACATATTCTCTTTGTGGAAACATAACAAAGAATCCTCAATCAAAAGATTGGCCATAATGTTCATTTTAGGAAATCAAAGAGTATCTGTTTCTTTTGAATGTCCTGAATGGCTCACCTTCTTTGCTGGTGTGTCACACAAACAAATTCTGTGATTTACTGTGGACTCAGTGAACTGAAGAGCTTTTAATATCATTTTTTTCTCTATTACAAATATATATATATATAATTAACTTTATAGAATTTTTATATCATCTCATTTTGGAGTTAATTTGACAAAAAATGACTGGCATCTATGATATGTTGTGCTAAATGATCAGAAAAGTAATTTTTAAATAACACAGTGTATTTTTCCTTTAGTTATATCATCTGGGTAATGGTATTCTGGAATCTTAGTCTCAAGATTTTTTTTTCTTTTTGTAGTTTTTGGCCGGGTCTGGGTTTGAACCCACCACCTCCGGCATATGGGGCCAGCGCCTTACTCCTTTGAGCCACAGGCACTGCCTCATATTCTGGAATCTTAACTACATTACGAAAAGCAAGCAGCAACATTATTTAACAATCCCAGGGCAAAATTAATATCAGGCTCCAGAAATGAATAAAGCAATAAGGGTTCTTTATTTACTTGCTGCTGGCATTTATCTAAAGAAAGTTGGATTTTTGTGCTTGCTTTTTCATAGAATGGCTTCATTTTATGCGTTGCTTATTTCTTTATGAAACTTGTGTTCTTTTAACGTAAAGTAGTTAATAAACATTTAAGTAACTAGTTATAAAGTAACTAAAGTTATAAAGTTTCTCTACCTCACATGATTGCCAAAACAATGACATCTTGCATTTATAAAATATATTTGCTTTTTTATCTAAATGTGTTTACATATGTTAATTACCTTATTTTACTATCAAATTGCCAATTTTTGTCAAAACATTTGATCCAGATTTTAAATATGAAAATAGATATCACTCTTTACATCATCACAGATGTAAATTTTAGTAGATATAAGACAATGTTCCGTTTACAAGAAAGTTTACAGGAATTACTTTGTGTGAATTTATAACGTAAGTGGGAATCACAGGCATGGAATTGTGTAGATCATTAGGTTTTCACAGTATGAGATGAAATACCTCACCCTTAAGTGATGAGAGTTTTGAATTGGATTTATTAGGTGTGCAATATTATTCAGAGACAAGAATACATACTACTGAAATTTGAGAGGATTTTTACATACTTTGAACCCTAGAGCACATGCCTTCTGAGAAACACCTGGCGGCATAATTTTCAAAACCAACACCCAATCTTCATTTGTGTTTTTCTATGGGGAAAAATTGTGTTTAATTATGATAGTGAAAGCTTGCTAAAAAGGTATAGCTATTATTTTAAGTATGGTATCTCTCCATGAGTTTTTATGATAGTCCTTGCTGTTGTCACAACGTGATTAGATATTAAAATGAATAACATTAAATACTGAAATAATGGGTCCTTTATGGGATTTAGAAAATTTTATGTAATTGTATTATTTTTTTCTCCATACACCAATACAGTGTAATGTAATTTTACTCTTTTGAGATTCTCATTAATACAAAGGACTATTCTGTCCCCTAAAATGCAGGTGGGAAATAGGTAGACAGGCGTGTAGGTAGGTAGGTCGATACTACATTTAGCTTATAATGACATACCTTTAGAATCCCTAAGTATCCTTAGATCTCATATAATTTCCTATGACCTTTGCTTCATATGTTGGAATATATCAATAAACTGCTTCTATCCTAGGCATAGAGAACTCATCTGAAGATAGGTATATTATCGTGATAAGAGATCCTAACTGATTCATACAACCATTTAAAATTTTAGAAGTGAAATAAATTTATTTAAATTCTCACCAGATATTACATTTTTATGCAGAAGTTAAACCATTTAAGTTTTACAAACAAGTGATATTTAACAGTCTTGACACAATCAGGTACATCCTATTTTACTAGGTCAGTTTTTATTGATGTTCCTAACATAGGGTTACCCAGTTTAAGTTAATAACCTACTTTTCCCTTCCTTTCTGGTCTTAGGCTCCTAGAGTTGCTCCAGATTTTGTTCTGCGGATCTCACTGTTATTTTGGCTTTGCGGCTTAACATGTCGCAGGTAAACATGAGATGTGTCAGGTGTTGAAGTCCTTCAACTAAGAAATGCCTGTCCTCAAACTGAGCTTGTAAATAGTGGCTGTTCAGAGGAGGATGGGGACAGAACCTTACTCATATGTACTCGCTGCCTGATTTAAATTAAAATTGCACCAAAAGGTACTGAAGATAGCAGTAGTTTTGCCCCTTAGTTCTTGAGACTGTGTTTCAAGTGATTACAAGGGAGGCAGCATATTCAATCCACGCTCCTCTTTCCCTTCTTCCTTCCAGCCCCTCACGGTGCTTTGGACTAACCAGACCTCCACCAGGGAATGGAAGTTGTTCTCTAGCTTTCAACTTCTGCCAAAGTGGTGGGGAAGATTTGAGTTTTTCAGTTGTTTCTTAAAACAACTATCTTAAAGGGGTCATCCATTTCTTTTAAACATCTAATACATTTCCACGAAGTGGCTATAAAAACCAACCAGTTATTGCTTTCTCAACAATCACTGAAGACAATTGGATTTACAACCAGAAGACAATCACATTACATTGAACTACACTTTCATACTTCATTTATTTCACCCTCAAGTACTGCAGCTGCAATAACTGCTGGGAAAATCTAAAAATATGCCAGAACATTTGAAACCTCCAGGAACACTCAGACTTCAAACTACTTTTTCTTCTTGTATAACATCTTTAAATATTAATTATTTCTTTTGTTTCCTGTTTAGTGTTCTACTTTGGGAAATATTAAGATAACTGGCAATGGAAGAAGAATGAAAAGGAAAGAAATTTACTTGTGATTGTTCAGTTTCCATAAAATCTACAACCTGACTTTCTGGAGTAAGTTCTTATAGAGAGATCAGTAGTACACATGAGCATTGCTGAGATTTGTTAGTACTCGGGTCTAAACGCCACAAGACAGTGTTCGAAAGACTCTGAACAATAACTCCAGGGCTCCCTGCAATTCTCAGTTTCTGTTACCACCAACGGATATTTTTTCAGGAGCACGTTTGAGAAATGGTCATAAACTAGCATCAAATGGTTTGGAACAAATCTGTTTTGTTGGAAGAAGGGATTTAATTAACTTTTGAGCTGCAAAAATTAATCTGGATCTAAGTGAGGGCCTGAAAATTGATTAAATTGTGAGTACTTAATCAGAAAGTATCTGACCAGGAAATAAATGTATTTCATCAAGGTCAATGACCCTACAAGTTGACGGGTAGTTCAGATTAATACACAGCAAGGTTTCAACTATTGGTCGGCAGAAGCCTCCCCCATCCCTCATGCTTATAGTCATCTACCTGATCTAGTTGTCATCTTTTTCTCTGGATCAATATATTTTCCATGGAAACCCTTTGCAGAGTTTTTTCTCTTGTGGGCAAGGGATGCTGCATTACAATCCGCGCGATGTTTTAATTGTTTTATTCAAGATTAAATCATGTTATCATTTAAAAACAGATGAAAAGTAGCTTTACCTCGATTAACTTTACATTCCTAAAGATATTACTTGGCCATCTACAAGTATGCGTTTATCAGATACTTTCAGAAATCCCTCTTGATTTAATGACGTGCCTACATTTTCTGTAGTGTCTTTCATTTCTTGCCCTTGGGGCTAAACACACAAAGCTTTCCTTCTCTCTTTCCCTCTCTCTAAGCATTTGGAGACCCTCCTCTACATCATCTAGTAATACAAGCTTGGGGGGCAATTATTACTGCAAGGTAAAATCCATGTGATTAGGAAAATTTTGTTTGAGAGTGAGTGAAAAGGTTCACAGTGTTTTAAGAAGAGAGAAAATGGCACCCAAAGCCTCCTTGATTTTAAAAGAGAATTTGATACATGATTCAATCTTTCTACCTTCATTTAAAACATAATAAATTAGGGTCTTCCAAGGTTCTTATCCACAACATTCTTTCATATTTTACACGAAGTGGCCATGGGATGATTTAAAGTGTTTCTATTTTCCCTTGATTTAATGTCAAGTATAATTTAGTGCACAATTATATGTAATACCTTTGACAATTAATTTTCCACACCAATTAGGCTTTGGAAATCCTACTCTTGTCCTAGTGTCATTATTCTTGTAGAATCATGTACACTTTCCTTTTCTTTTCTTTTTCTCTATAAATTTTTAATTATTTTTTGAAACAAGTATTAATTACTCCACATAACTGCTAAGTAAAATTTTCAGATTCTAATAACAAATTTGTTTCTTACTATAGAATACAGCATACTCTTTGCAAAAAATGTCAGCAAATTCCTTGAGAAGTTAGTCAGAGTTAATAAAAGCAAAATTTTTCTTCATTTTTTGAATTAAAACTGTCCATTGACTTTAACAAGTTCTCACCCTCAAGAGAGAAGAATTTTAATATTGTCAAATCCAAAAACATATTTGACAAAAAGCAATAATAATAGCCTTGTCAGTATTGATATTTTATATTTTTAATGAAGATTTTAATTTTTATTTTATTTTTAAAATTTTATTTCAAAATATTATGGGGGTCCAAATGTTTGGGTTATATATATTGCTTTCATATAGTTTCAGTCAAAGTTCTAAGTGTGCCCGTCACCCCGAAAGCGTGCATTGTGCCTGTTAGGTTAGGTGTGAATTAACCCATCCCCTGCAGCTCCTCCCACTTGCAAATAGTACAGAAACCTCTACGGGAAGTAGGATGGGGATATTTATACTTTTAAACATTTCAAAAAATTTCCTCTGAATTAATGAAAGATAAAACCTTTTCCCTTGATTTTTCACAAAATAACTTCTCTTCTGCTATCAATTGTAGTTCAGCTCTATAGTTCAAATGCCATGTACATTTTGGTTCTTTAAGAAATGATTAATAGGCTCAGCACCTGTGGCTCAAGCGGCTAAGGCACCAGCCACATACACCTAAGGTGGTGGGTTCGAATCCAACCCAGGCCCGCTAAACAACAATAATGGCTGCAACCAAAAAATAGCCAGGCGTTGTGGTGGGCGCCTGTGGTCCCAGCTACTTGGGAGGCTGAGGCAGGAGACTTGCTTGAACCCAGGAGTTGGAGGTTGCTGTGAGCAGTGAAGCCATGGCACTCTACCCAGGGGGACAGCTTGAGGCTCTGTCTCAAAAAAAAAAAAGAAAAGAAAGAAAGAAAGAAAGAAATGATTAATATTTACCTAATCTCAGACTGATGTCGATGTATTATTGTTGGGACCCCATTCTGAGACCTTTCCTACTAGTTCATGATAGAGTCAGAGACTGAGGCTTTTCAAAGTTCTCTCCTTAGGAAGCCCACCTGCCTGGTTAACAGTCTGGCCAGCTATAGATGATCATAATCACCATTTTCTCTGGAGTTAAAAATCTACAGTGGTGTAGTCTCTTCTTGGCTTGTGTGCCTGTGTGGGTGTGTGTGTATGTGTGTGTGTAGGGGGAATTAAGCAAAAAAAATCCTGAGCACTTGTAATGATTATTTCTCATTAGAGCTTAAGACATTTTAGCCCACTTATATTTCAGAAATCAATATCATGGCATGAAACTTAAAAGTGCTCAGAGGATCCTTGCTTACATCTCTAGGTTATTTCATAGCACTCCAGGTTTTTCCTTCTAATCTTTCATAATAACTTTGCCTTCACTTCTACCCACCATTCCTTCTTTTGAGCCTTGACTAAATACAGGAAAAAATACATGTAGTGTGATGAAAATAGAATAAAACTGGTTTTAAAGAGATGTACCTTTTTTTTTTTTTATTGAATGTTAACTATGTACATTGATACTCTTCTAGGGTACAGTGTGGGGTTTTCACATGCATTCTGAAATACTTCCATCAAACTGGTCAACATAGCCTTCATGTGAGATGTACCTTTGATACCAGTTCTGCAGCAAGTTTACGTTTTTGTCAAAGTCTTTTTCTCTCTTCAGCTCTCATCTTTCTTATAGGTAACACTAATGTTTGTTGAACTGAACATGTGGCAAGTATTGTGCAAAGTTCTTTTGTGAATTATCTCATAGATATTCACAATTTTATAAGTGTTATGGGTTGAATTGTGTTTCCTAAAAAGATATGTTGAAGTCCTATCTCAATACTTGTAAATGTGACCTTCTTTGGAAGATAGAACCTTTGCAGGTATAATCAACTTAAGATGAGATCACCGTGGATTATGTTGGGTCTTAATCAAATGAAAAGAAACTTCTCTGATGAAGACAGATGAATGGCTAGCAAACATTTGAGAAAATGCTCATTGTCCCTGATCAACAGAGAACTGCAGATCAAAACTACCCTGAGATATCATCTAACCCCAGCAAGAATGGCCCACATCACAAAATCTCAAAACTGCAGATGTCAGCGTGGATGTGGAAGGGAACACTGCTGGTGGGACTGCAAGCTAATACAACCTTTCTGGAAGGAAGTATGGAGAATCCTCAAAGAACTCAAATTAAACCTCCCATTTGATCTGCAATTAATAGGCATCTACCCAGAAGAAAAAATATCCTTTTATTATAAGGATGTTTGCACTAGACTGTTTATCACAGCTCAATTTACAATTGCCAAAAGGTAGAAACAATCTAAATGCCCACCAACCCAGATGGATTAATAAGCTATGGCATATGTACACCATGGAATACTATCAACTATTGAAAAAGATGGTGATTTTATATCTGTTATATTAACCTGGATGGAGGTGGACCACATTCTTCTTAGTAAAGCATCACAAGACTGGAGAAGCAAGAATCCAATATACTCAAATCTAATATGAAGGCAGTAGATGACCTAATACAAGAGGTGGGGTAGGGGAATGAGGGATCAGGGAGAGAGACAGGGGTCGTGGTGTATGGCACACTTCTTGGGGGTGGGACACAATTACAAGAGGGATTTTACCTAACAACCTCAATCAGTGTAAACCTAATTCTTTGTACCCTCAATGAATCCCAAACAGTAAAATAAAATAAAACATAACAAAAACCCAAATGACTAATGTCCTTATAAGATAATGAGTATTCAAACACAGACACACAAACACATATTGAGGAGTGTAGCATGTGAAGACAGAGGCAGAATCTGGAATTGTATTGCTAGCAACCTGCAGCAGCTCAAAGAGAGGTGTGGGTTAGTTCCTCCTTCTGAGTCCCCAAGAAGGCACAAACCTTGTAAATACCTTGACTCTGAACTTCCAGCCTCCACAACCGTGAGGAAATACGTATTTGTTGTTTTAAGCAATGTGGTTTATGAGTATTTGTTATGGCAGACCCAGGAAACTAATACACCACGCAAGACATGAAGAAACTGACAGAGGAGATACTTGCACAGGAATCTTGCAAATAAGTGATGGAAATAGGTGGAAAAAAAAAGACTGACTCACACACTCTGACTACCCATCTTTCTGCCCTGAGTGCTAAGAGATCACAAATATTCCCGTACCAATATACATAGAGCATGAACCTTTAATAGAAACTTTTTATACACTAGAAATCTATCCCATTCCTCTCCTATATTTTCTTCTCAATGAATGGTGCCACCACACATATAAAATACCAGTGAGGAATCTGGGTGCTGTTCTTGACAGCTCTCTCTGCAGCCTGCCTTCTTTCCACCACACATCCATTCATCAAGCCCTAAGCAATTCTCTCTGGAATATCAGTAACATCTTTCTACTTTTCTTCATCTCTACACTACCACTCATGTTCCAGCTAAAGCATCTTCTCTTAGTCTGTCAAAGTAGCCTTGTAGTTGGTCAGCCTTAATTCATTCTTGGTTTTCTCTCATGTGTGTTGGGCAATTAAAGCAACATGATTTAGGATTATTTTGAAAGGCAAAATTAATCATGACATTCTTTTAAAAATCCTTCAAAGTTTCCAATTGCTGTTGCAGGAAAGACCAAAATCCTGAAGATCTAAAAAGCCCTGCAGTGTCTGCCCTTTCTGAATTCTGTAGTTTTCCCTTGTTCTACTCTAGGCTTTGTTCTCCGCCCATCCTGGACATTCTCTAATACCATAAATATGTCATCAGTACCCTTTCATCTTTCAGACCTACATACTCTCTTCCTTCTGTGTGGGATACCCTTTACTGTACTTTTTCATCATGTAATTTCTGTTCTTAAGATCTTGGCTTAGAAGTCAATTGCTCATAAAAGTCTTCCCATTCTCACAAGACAATCTTAGATCTGTTGTTAAGTGCTCTGTAATTTTTTCCCTTAGACTTTCATAATTTGTCTTGACAGCACTTAACCACAGTAACACTTTCTTTCTTCCTGTCATCAATCTATCTATCTCTATCTGGGGTGATTATTGGTTAATATTTGTTTCCCACTTTAGACCAGAAATTCCATGGGTTCTCCGACTGTATGAGGCACAGAACATGACATATAGTATGCACTCAATAAATAGTTGTTAAATGAGTAAATGAACAAATGAATATAATCAGATCAAAGTAGAAAGCCTCATCTGTGCAATTTTATTTTGATATGTTGATTGAGAAATGTGTTAAATCACAAATTTAAAAAATGCATGCATAGAAAATCACTTCTCTTTTGCTATCCATTTGGTGTCACCAGTGTGTAAAAAGTAAAATATAATTGTTTCACATGTACAATGACTAATAATTTTCAAACCAAAGAACATGTTCTCTCTTTCTGGTAATGTACATTGATAGATAAGAAAATATGAATCTTTAAAGTAGAATAGCAGAATATCTATAGTTATGCTGTGCTATATTTATTAGAAGTCAGACAAGAAAAACCACAAATCATCCCATAAGATGCAAAAATATATTATTTATTCTTTAAATATAACAAAATAGAAAGAGATAATGATTTTCCATTATTAAAATCCTTTTATAAGGATCTCTGTGTCCCATACTTTTCAATCAGAGAGTGAAAGAGGCTTGTGTATTTCTTACCCCCAAATCATCATCATACCTAATGGTGAATAATCAGAATAAAAAGTTGTGAAAAATACCAGGATGCCCATTATCCTCATTTTTAAAAAACATTATTTTTGAATTATTATTAAGGAATGAGATGGAAAGATTAGATGGTGGAGAGAAAGTAATTTTTTAAGTTTTTTGCTTTATTCCTTTAATGTTGTTTATATTTTTGTCACAAGTTTAATATTTTTAAAAAATGAAAATGCTATCATTATGAACAAAGATATCTATACTAGATATGGTCTATACTTACATGGATTAGCTTATATTTTTAAAAGAATTGGAATCTGACCCATTTCTCAATAACTCTGCTAAAATTCTGTTACTCTGGACTATTGAGAGCAGATTATGGATTTGGGGCTCGGAGCCAGGTAGAAAGAGAAACAAGCCAGGTTAGATATGATAGGATGAGAGGCATATACGAGTTTTGGTCAATACTGTCTTGGAATTTGGAACCAGAAGAAATAAATTATTAACATTCCGGAGTCGATATATAGTCTGCCAGCCTTAAACAAAGAAAGTGCATAATAAGCACTTTCTACATTCCAGGCACAATTTATTTTGACTGATTTTAATTCTGTAACTTTTCTTAACAGGCAGGACTAGATATCCTTATTTTACATATTAGAGAAATAGAATACAGAGAAATTAAACACGATTGTCTGTGATTAAACAGCTATGAACTGGCAAGGCCGGGACTTGAACCCATCTGAGTCTGACAGGAAAGGCAACACTCTGAACTACTGAAGCACACTGCTGCCCACCTGGGTGTCACTCCACATACGCAATAGCTCTAAACTTCAGGAGAATCTATACGATTAATTTCCTCTGGTCATCTTTCCCATGTGGAGATCGTCTCACTATTTTGAATGCTACTTTCGGGCTCCAGGTTTTCCAAGGAATTTACAGGGAGTTTTAGGAAGTCCTCAGAACTTAACTGCCTATAGGTAGTTTTCAAACTCTGGGTCCAGAACCCTGTAATACTTTCACGGAATCAATTTGGTGGATTGTGACCAGCATAGGTATTTTTCTTTTCTTGGTTTTCCCTTCCCTCACTCAGACCCAATGTATCAAAATTTAATAGTAAATTGCTGTTGATGGAAGATATTGCCATCACTGTAATGTATTTTTAATGTAATAATGTAGGGTGGCAATAAATAGAAAATAGAGTTCATTAAACACAGTGATGGCAAATATTATATTATTTCCAGATGCGCGCACACACACACATGCACTTGTGCTATGTGGATTGCAATGTAAAAAAATATTTACATGAAAGACCTGAAAGCCACTAATCTATGGAGCCTCTTGACTTTAGATTAAGCACTATTTTGTTCCCCAATTCTTATTTCATCCCTAAGAAGATACTTCAAAACTGTAAGCTTAAAAGTAAAATGGCATACAACTTTGGATTTCCTATTGCACCTAACACGGTACTTGGCAGATAACAGGTTCTCTGCAGATAATTGTAAGTTTAGTTGGAGAGTCTAGGATAGCACAGGGAGCAGCGAACATCTGACTGAATCAGATCCCGAGCTCTCCTAGTTCTGGTCTCTAAAATTGCTATGCCAAGGCAAAGAGACTGGACTGATACCAAATAATAATAGGAAAGGGACCAGAAAGAAGCACTGATTATTTTAATATTGCTCATTTTCCCTAAAGTATTAGATAATCAATGTAGAAAATATGCATTACAAAGAAAAGTGGGAAAGGGGAAATACTCATAATATTAAAACTAAAGGACAGCCATTGTCATCATTTATAACATTTACAGCCTGACTATTAACATTTATTACATTTTCATCCTGTCTTTTCCTGTAATATTGCTCTGGTAGTACACTACACTTGTGCCTTGCCATATGAGAAATTCTCTTCAAATTCATAGTTTTATTGGTTCTAAAGCAGCCCACTGTATCTCTGTATCACAGCTTATTTAAGCATCCTCATTACTGTCAAAAATGTTAGATTGTTTCTAATTTGGACTATTATAAATAATGGCTTAATGAACAGCTTTATGTTAAGCTTTTCCTGACTTTTTATTTCCTTAGGTTCTTGGAAATGAAATCAGTGGATCCAACGCAATGAATTTCAAAGCCTCTTGATGTATATCGCCTGGTCTCAGATCATTCATTGTAATGGCAGCTAAATGGCAAAGCCCTGTGTTGTAGGAAACCCTATTTAAAGGGCCGTTGTACTTTTCCTATGAATTGATTATTGAGGGTTTTGTGCATTCCCTCTTAGTTAGCATTTTAACTGGAAAGGAGGTTTGGGCACCCAAGTTTGGATTGTATGTGACTTCCCAGATTTAGGGTGCTGATTCAAATGGAAAGATTCCTTGTACGAGCAATAATTATAGATTGTCTTTGGTTCTTGGTTCTATTTAGTAAGGAATGTTGCCTTTCTATATTTGTTAACACTGCCCACCATGTGCATGGCTGGGATGGAAGACTAATAAGGAAAGCTTACACCAAACCTATTTTTAAATGTTTTCTAGTTTATTATAATAAAATAGAGTCCTATTTTCGTGCTATTCCTATAACAATTTATTTTTTTATCAGGCAGAAACATATCTTTGTTGTCTAGAAATGAAATTTCTATAATGGTCCAGCTACAACAAAATTTGAGATATAGAAAAAGGTATTTTGGGTGATAAATTAGCTATTTTCTGTAGCTAAGCATTTTATCACAGTTATCAAATCTGCCAGCGTCTATCAATCTGCCATTGCGGTAATGAGGAAACACGTATTTCACTAAGTTATATTAAGTCCACTCAACTCTGTTTATTTTTCTTCATGTTCCATTAAAAATCAAATTATGCCTCTACAAAAAAATAAGACATATTACCTGGGTGTGACAGAATACATCTGTAGTCCCAGATATGCAGAAGACTAAAGAGGAAGCATCACTTGATCCCAGGAGTTCAAGGCTTTAGTGAGCTATGATCACATCACTGCACTCCCTGGGAGAAACACCATGCCTCACAAAAACAAAAATAAATCAAATTTAAAGAATATCCAAAGGGGTTGAAAAAGTTAACCTAGTCTATCTCTTTTCCTTTTCTGTATTCCAGAGCATTTTTCATGGCCCTTACCCATTGGGATCTCAGGTTCAGCAAAAGGCAGTGCTGTGGAGCTGGAAAATGTTCTTCTTAGCAAAGTATCTCAAGAATGGAAGAAAAAGTATCCAATGTACACAGCCCTATTATGAGACTAATTTATAGCTTTCATATGAAAGCTATAACCTAATTATAGCCTAAGAATATGGGGGGAGGAGGGAGAATGGGGGGATGGGTGGAAGGAGGGTGATTGGAGGGATCACCTCTATGGTTTATCTTTCAAGGGTACAAGTGAATCATTCTAAAGGTAGAATATAAACGTCTTAACACAATAACTAAGAAAATGGCATAAAGGCTATGTTAGCCAGTCTGATGAAAATATTTCAAATTGATGAATATTTGATTGTGATGAAAACACCACATTGTACCCCATAATTGCATTAATGTACACAGCTAACATTAAAAAAAAAAAAACAACTAGAGGATGTGATAATAGTAAAGATATATATTTTAAAAAATAAATAAATAAAAGGAAAACAGAGCACTCCCTCACCTTTTACACCATGTGGGAACACAGGGAGATGACAGCTGTGTGTGAACCAGGAAGCAGGCCTCACCCACTAGCAAATGTGTTGATGCCTCGATCTTGGACTTCGCAGCCTCCAGACTGTAAGAAATGAATGTCTGTTGTTTACCAGCCATTCTGTTGTTCTGTTATAGCAGCCCAAACAGCCCAGATGGATAGATATATCTGGCTAGATGGCTAGACAGATGCATAAAGGAATACAAAGAATGCTTATGAAGAACCATGCCTATACCACCCAGCTTAAGAAATAGAACAGCAAAGAACCTTTGGAAATGCCTAGGCACCCTTCACCACATGCATTCCACCATCCTTCTGCCCAACCTCCAGGGTGACCATTATTCTTGATTTTGTGTTAGGTATTCCTTGTTTTCTAGACAGATTTTCTACACATACTTATTTGTTTATTGCGGCATAACATAAATGGAATCATACAGCATATATTTCCTCATGAAGTACTACTTTCAATCAACCTTATGTTTTGAAATAACCTTATGCTGATTTTTTTTTTTTTTTGGCACAGTAATTCTGTTGTTTTCTTTCCATTCTGTAGTATTCTGGTATAATTACTGTATACTATGTGTCCATTTTACCGATAATGAGAATTTAAGATGCTTTCAGGTTTTTGCTAGGAAAATCAATGTTTTGATTGACTGGTAGTTTTGTCACTTATGTTTTCTCCCTTGGTACTCTTACAGAAGTTTCACAATAGATTTCTATTATTATAGTGTTTACTCTGAAATTAAATACCCTACCTGTTTAGTTTCATCCAATGTTAATGACATATTTGTTCTCTTCCTGAACACAAGAATTTAAGGATGGGGTAATTTTCCTCATTCCTCGCATGGCATAAACACCTTTTATTGCACTATTTTAGCTCTAGAATTAAAATAGATAGCCAAGCTTTATTTAGACTTATCCACATATTTAATTTTTTTCTTCAACATTTCTTGCCTCATTCCAGACCTTCTTTTGTAGATTATTTTTCTTCCTCCAAAATTTTTATGGTTTTTTTAATTGCTCTAGTAATGTTTGCAATTCAGTTTGTGTATCCACTACTATTCGAACAGTAGAATATTACTACTGTTTTTAATATTAGTATTTTCAGATACACAACTCTGGGTTGATTTTTTTTCCAGCAATTTGAAGTATTCTATGCTCCTCTTTCTATAGATTAAAGTTAGCAATCTAAATTTTATGCCTTTGAATTAAACTATTTCAACATTCTTCTTTCATAGTCTAATAATTTTTTTGGCATTGATGTGTTCCTGGGTCACTGTAGTTTTACTGTCATTTATCTATTTTGTCAGTTTCTTTGTCTTCCTACTTATGGTTAACAAAATTCTCACTATCTCTTTGATTAATGCTTCTTGACCATTTGTTCCCCTTATTTATAAAATTGTAGTTCAACATATATTGGGCCTGTTAATCCATTACTTATTGCCAAGAGATGCACATAACTCCGTGGCACCCCTCTTCACCCTCCTCATGTTGTCCTTCTTGCTCTGTCATAGCCACGTGCTCTGTTTAATACAATGCATTGTCCTTTTTCACCCTTTCTTATCAGTTCTGTTAATTCAATGTCTGCCATATCCAATGGAGTCCTAATTTCAATGCTTATATTTCTATAATTTTTGCCCTTTCAACTGAGCCACTTCTAGTAAGCTCTTACTTTTAATTGGTCCTTCTTTTGTTTCTCTTAAAGAACGTAGGAAAGCTAAGCAATTTACATTCTATATTTGGTCATTTCCCTATAAATGGTCATTGACCTATGATTGAATTATTTGCTGTTTCTCCTGAGCACTGGTACTGTTCATGTGTTTTGTGAGGTTTTATTTTGAGTTTGTATTGATTGGCCTCTATTTGTAGGAAATACCTAAGACTTATGTTGAGGGTGACTTTCTCATAGGAATCTGACTAGAGGCATTCAATCCAGAACTCTAAAGTTCCATCTTGAGTTTTATATACCACAAAGGAAGTCTGAATTGTAGCATTAAGGCTGGGTGAGAGTGGGGTTGTGGTTGGGAAGTTTTAAAGGAATTTCTTTTTCTTTCCTCTAAGAACCAAGGAAACTGACTTCATTCCATGCCCCTGAAAGGTAGGTTTCCTCTCCTTCTCACACTGATGTGTTCCACTTTAGCAACTTCAGATTTATGGAGAGTCTGCAATCTGCTCTTCTAACTTACTTAGACCCTGGGATTTCTCTCCTGTGACACTATTAGTGCCTTTTTAAAATCCAAGGTCTGGGCACCCAGTCCCTAGAAAAACAGCACCCTTCCCCAGCATTTTTGATGTTTCTCTCCCAGAAGTATTATTTTAGACATTTAATCCTCCATACTGCTGATAAGAAAAGACATTCTTACTCCTTCTTCTAATGTTATTCTAAGTGTTAAAAAAGATTTTTTTTTTTTTACTCTCCAACCTCTTAAACCCTGTTCTCTATTAGTCTATAGCCAGCAGGAAATTATTCTAACTTTTATTTTAGCTCTAAGTATAATTTATTCCCTCCTCTGTTTGCACATCTTTCTCATAACCCAATAGTGAGCCCCTTGAAGTTATCGACTATGGCTTAATCAGTATTCTCAAATGATATTTGAAAAATAAGCCTTCTCATAGCTCAGTGTACATTGTTTTAATAATTTTGTCTATGTATAACTAAATGTGTATACAAGTATATACATACACACAAACACAGCCCTGTGATTTTTTTAATATATATTCTACCACTGTCAGCATCTATTAGATTTGCCAGGGCCATATCTGTTCATTAATTTAGCAAAATTTCCTTAGTAGCTAGGTCATATGTAAAGAGTAAAACAAGATCACTCCCTTCAAGGTACCTCAATTTAGGATTAAATATAAAAAAGAACATGAAAAGACATAGAAGTTCTTCAGGATATAATCTTATTACAGAGATAGCTCTTGCTTAAAAAAAGGTAAGACTGTTACTAACTTATAGGATATCTCTGCACAAGTTAGAGGAAAAAGAAAGCCTTATCTGTGCAGAATTAGAAAAAAGAATCACCTCTGGGTAGATGAAGCCTAGACACCCCATGTCTTGACTTAAGAAAGTTGTCTTTCTGAAAAAGAAATGCACCCTCTCCCTCAAGTAGACCGGTCTACTCCATCACCAGCAGGTATCCAGGTTTTGGGAGCAGGATGCACAAACAGGTGCATTGAGTATCTAAGCAGAGACATTGAGTCTGATTTAAGCCTTTGAGACTCGAGATTATTGTAGATGGAGATATGTATTTGGGATTTATCATATCATAGATACTGGACCAATTTATATGTGATCCCCACCAGGAGGGCTGTCCTGACATCTGAAAGGAGGGGACAATGGGACATTAAGAGATGGAAGAAATATTAGGAATCTAAGCTGATGCCTATGTCCTTCCATCATGCTACCTCTTGATCAAAGTTTGTCAGAAACACAAGTAAATGACTGATGACTAGCACACTTACCATTCTGCAGTAGGCAACACAGGCTTGGATCTCAGGCACATTTACACCATAATCAACATCACACTGTATGGTGTAGGGTTCCCTTATTAGTCTTTTTAATGTGTGTTGCTTTACTCCTCCTCAAACTATATTTCACACCCCTTGTGGTCCCCATTCCTCACTAAGAAACAATGGACTGGTTGATCTATCATCCTAGTCTAGAATTTAGGGATTCAGTGAATCATATAGATTAATGTTAAATTCAGAGAAGAGGAAAAAGGCTTCCTAGATTCATTACGGATTTTTAACAAAGTCCTGTGCTTGAAATAATAAAGTCATGAGCTCTAGATTGTCTGCTAGCTAAATTCTAGCCTACGGTCTGGCATAGTATTAACCCAAATGTTAACAGGATGAATAAAAGTTTCTGAGATGTTTGGATTAAGTTAGATGCCCTTTAGATTTATTCTATAAAATATAAACCGCTGGATATAGTCATGTAATCATTTTTTTATATTCATAGTGTGAGTTGGCATCTGAAAAAAACTCAGAATGAACTTATTGTGTGGCTCTTTTCTGTTATTACTCATATAATGGTTTCTTGTGGGAATATAGTCAAGATTCTGTGGTAAAGCAATTAAGGGCAAGGACATGTCTCCATATAGTAGGACACTAAAATATATCTTAAACAGCCTCAATCCTCGTTTACCCAAGAGATAGGAGATTCAGAAATCCGATGAATCACCCTTTACCTGTCACTGTGAAGTCCCACGTGGGTAGGGAGATGTTGTTTGCACAGCTAGCTTTTCTCAGGAACAGGGGACAGCTTACATTTTTCAGTTCCTGTTTATTTTCAGCAACTGAAGTCTTTCCAAACAGCAGTTAATGAGAATTTCAGAGAAATTGGACTGTCATGAAAAAGCTGTACAATCCCCATATGCCACCTGAGCCAAGATTTTAAGCATGCAAATAACACATTGGCCTTTAAGGGGAGACACCCACATCCAAGATGACCCAGGTGGCATCTTTCTGTGTTGTGGGGTGAGAGGCATAGATTGGGGTAACCAGTCTTCTCGTGATCTTGGCTGTTAGGCACAGTGGAATTCTTTCTTTTGTTAAATACTCTTTGTTAACCTAAGAACATATCTGACTATTAAAAAATCTGTTTAAGGAATCAAGGAAGAGATGACTAGATAGCAACCGTTCACTCTTTATAAACAATCTCATGTTTCGAGTGTAAGCTGCGTGTATTCTAGTCCACATGTGCTATCAGTGAACTCTATGACTGTGGGGGTAATTATTCATTCTTCTGAGTCTCATCATGCCTTTCATAAAATGAAGTTAAAATGATACAAAATAACAATCTCAAAATAAATGAGATCAAGGCATTCAGTGGTCACTAGGATTATTTCTGTTTCAACTATGAACTATTTTCTGTTCTAGAGTGTGATTGACACCCAGTGAGAGTGTCACTGGCTATAACCATCTAGAAGGCTACTTTTAGTGGTTATTAATTCTCAAAGACAGCTTCTGACTCGTGTCCATGACCCAGGAATAACCAATTGATATAAGAGCACACTTTGAGAAATCAATGAAGAAGGATAGTAGTGGGACATTATTGCCCAACTCAGCCATCAGGTTGAATTCATTAGCACTCAATTCTAAGGATTTATAGGGAAAAAAATCAAATTCAAAAAATTCAAAATATTCTTCATCAAATGGACCAAAAATGTCTAAACAGCGAAATAGAAGACAAACAGGAAGGGGAAGACCAAAAGACTTGGGAGTTTTAGAGGAGCAAAAATCATCACTTAAATTTTAGATGACTGAATAGTAACCTTTAACTCTCCCATTATCTGACCCTTGACTTGAGGGAATTGAATGATTAAGGACAGCTTTGTGAGCATGTGACTTGTGTTATCACATCAGGTCTGGTGCTCGAAAGAGGTCGATGTCTGATTTAAGGTTCTGCTTCTGCCATCTTGAAGTTTCCAATAATTTCTGAACAAGGTTACTGGTCCTGGGTTTAACCTTTCTGAAATTTTATTTATCTATCTACAACATTGTTCAAGATCATGGTGAAGATTAAGTGAAATACTTTATGAAAGTGGCCAGGCAGCTCAGTGTATGTGATACTTGCTCAACAAATGATTAAATCCTGTTCTCCATCTTAATCAGTTTCTCTACCCAAATCACACTATTTTTCTTCAAAATGAACAATTTAGAGATTTGGTGAGATGTGTGTTTTTTTTCCTAATGGCTCCTCAGTTTGTTTTCACATTCTGGTACAGTCCAAATGTGGAAGCATAAAACCATCTTGAATAAAAGCTTTTGTGGGGCCAGCTCAGAAATATTAAATACAATAAAATCCCCTGTGTATTTATAGTTGGTGTTGGGCCTTTGCATGGACTGATAGTTCTGATAAGGCATTTGAGAATTGCAATAGAGCACTGTATTTCAAACTGTATGACTCACCCCTCATCGATGATAACATTGAATTTAATCCCCCTGCTGTCTTCCCTAGACAAATAATCCCTTAAATGGCCAATATCTTCCTTCAATAAATCTTCTAAAGTTATGGGGAAACTGTGAGCTGTTACTATGGAAAAGTCACATCATTTATTTTTCCCTTGAACTCTCCATTCTCAACACATTAGCTTATAAAGACAACACATTCTTCAATTTCAGAAGAGGTCTTCCCTTTTCACCTCTTGCAAAAGAGATTTTGATGAATATCTTCTGTTGTTTGATTTTCTGTTCCCACTTAGACAATTTCTTAATTTTAAAATAATTTGACATTATCATTATATAATTGCATTCTTACCTAACATAGGGTAGAGGTTGAGAAGTTGAGGGATTTCTGACAAAATAAATAATAAAATCATAATGATAGTTTACATTTAATGAGCTATGCACCAAGAGTCTTAAGAACTTAATATATTTCTTATTATATCTTCATAACAGTCTTATGAAATAGGTATTATTATTCTCCATATACAAATGCAGACAATGCAATGTAAAGAGGTAAAGTTACTTGACCAGAGTCAAGTTTGACTTAAATCTGCGTCTGTTGAACATGAAAGCCTGCATTTGTAACAATTATGACATTTAATGCAAAGTACATCAGATACGTAGACACTTATGTAGGTAAGTATTGATTCCATCCCTGTGCTACACCTTGGGGATATGATCTCAAATGGTTCATAATTAAGGAAGAAGAAATGCAAGTAAATTGTCACTCCTTCATTCAGATATCAAACTTATATTCATTGAACTTACTGTGAGTCAGATGGTATTCTAGGGATATAATGCACAGAATAGACATAATTCTCACTCAAAGAGTTTCAAAATTAGAAGGTGTAACCACCCAACTGCACATATTATGTCATTTGTTTTAAGTAATATGAAGAGTGTAAGATGCTTGATGGGTATGTATTAGAGAATGGGTCCCAATTCAGGAAGTAATAGAAAGGCTAGGACCTGGACGGTACACAGGGAGAGGAGGGGAATGGGAGCACTAAATCTGAGGGTACTTGAGTCACTGTATCAAGGAAGGCCAGGGTGGGGAATGTGGAAAACCTGAAGCAGGACAGATAGTACAGAGGGAAGTTGGGAAGGGGATCAAGAGATCTCTCTCTCTCTTTTTTTTAATTAAATCATAGCTGTGTACATTAATACTATCATGGGGTAGAGTGTGCTGTTTTTTTATGCAATTTGAAATATTTTCATCAAACTAGTTAACATAGCCTTCATATCATTTTCTTACTTATTGTGTTAAGACATTTATATTCTACAATTAGAAAGATTCACATTTACCCTTATAGGATGAACCATAGGCATGATCCCACCAATCACACTTTCTCCACCCATCCTTCCTCCTCCCCTCCCCTCCAATCTCTTTTCGGAATATTAAGCCTGAAATGCTTGCAATGTAGCCAAGCATAAATGCCAGGTAGGCCATATACATATAGATCTAGAATCCCAAATGAAGAGTCTGGGCTAGAAATGAAATTGTGGGACTCACTGACAGAGTGAGATTTTGAGTCTCACTGACAGAGACTCACTGGCAGGGACTCACTGACAGAGTCCCAATTGTGGAACTCACTGACAGGGTGAGATTTTGGAAAGACAGACTGAAGAAGAAGGAGAGGGTAAGAAAGGACAACAGAGAAGAGAAAGGAAAAGACAAGAATGAGAAAAGGAACCAAGAAAAACAATAGCAACAATAGACACCCAGCTCCCCCACCTCTGCCCTGAGAAAGAAAATCTGTATGAAAAAAGCACAGGTGTCTGCAAAGAGGATGAGATGGAGCTGGGGGAAGGTAAAGGGGAAGCCAGGCCAGCATGGCATTTTAACAAATGTATGCAAAGATGAGATTCAGAATACAGGGGGGAAAGACTGGGCCTTTGAAAACTTGAGGGATACAGGTAAATCCCTCAACCTGCCCTTGTTCTCTTGGGAAGCAGGGAACAAGAAAGGAAAGATTAGGATGCAAGTAAACACAGATAAGACTGTGCTCCAATACAACATGTAAGGATTACAATGAAAATCTGGGCAAAGGACAACTGAACACATAAGGAATGGATTACTAAACTCCGTGGAAGAGAAAAGATAGGACAGAATTAAAGAAGCCATATACACAATGAAATATTTGACCTAAGTTTTAAAAGATTAGTGGGTGTTAATCAGGCCAGTACAGTTGCCAGAATTAGAAAAGAAAAACAGATTGTCTCATGTAATATTTGAGACACGCTAAAATACTACCTATTGTTTACTTGAGATTCAAACTACACCAGGTGCCCTACATTTTATCTGGCAATTCTTGAGGCAGAGAAGGTAGAAGAGAAGCACTTCTGCGAAAGGTACAACAAAAATAAGGCTGTGAGTCTTGGAAATGCGTGATCTATTTAGGGAATCACAGACAGCTTGCAAGAAGCAAACTTTGAAGTTGTTGCAAATGATAAGGACACAGAAACGTTCAAAGGCTATCTTATAATGTGCATTATCTGTTGGTTGGTTTCCAGGCTAACTTTATTTGAAAAATTCTGCCTGAATTTCACTAGGTAGGTGACTTATTTCAGTCTCTGAATATCACCTAGGAGGAGGAACATGCATTATGGTCAAATAGAAAGAAAATATACACCTACTATATACTCTCATGTTCTAGCCCCTCCTCCAGGAAATATCGATGAAATCATTGAATTACAGAAACAATCACAGGGTGAGAAAACAGGTCCAGAGGGGAAAACAACCTACTCTAGATCACATAGAAGGTTAGTGGAATATCTAACAACTCCAATCCCTGGAGCAAGGTATTTCCCTCTGCACCAGGGTTTATGCAATCACAGTGGAACTGAAGTTTCTCTCAACAGCTCAAGCACTATAAGCAGGCTATCGTTTTCAGTGGCAAGAATTCATTTCTAAATAAGTTATCTTGGGAACACCTGGAATTCTCTGGATATTTCAAGGAATAAATCTGCCATATTTATTGAAGCAGGTACACACACATCTCCTTTTCTCTGGATTGCCTTATCCTGTTTACCATAAAACCAAACAACCTTGAAGATCTAAACACGTATAAGTTTTTTGAAGGCTTAAGCACATTTTTCCCCTTGAGATTTATGTGTGTGTATGCTCAGGGTTTCCAAGGTTTGGTCATGCCCCAGGGAGTAAGATAGCTTGTTTTGGCTACCGTTTGGGGACAACACAACTCAAACGTTGCTTAGATAAATGACACAAGCCTCACTGGTGATGTCATGGCTTTGCCATGAAGCTCTTATGAAAATGTCCATTTAAGTTATTGAAAAGGAAAACTAAGGGGTAAATCTTTACCTTGGATTTTTGATAAACTGTATTTTTACTATAACCTCAGCAATTTAGATGACTATATGCCCAGTTCAGATGACTTTCAGATATACATACTTTATGTCTGCTGTGTACCAGGCATAAGGTTTGGTGCTAATGGTTTCAGAATGAATAAGTGTTATCCCTGATATTCCTCCAGTCTCTCCTTTTTCTGCTCTCTGCTCCATTAAATCCGTTACTAATTTTTGTTGTTGTTGTTTAATCACTGAAATACAATTTATAGTTTTAATGCAATATTCCATAATTACCATAGTTCGTGAACCTCAAGAAAGTTCTCATATGAGTCCCAGGCTGCCTTGAAAATAGTAAGGAGATAGCTGAGTGCAGAGGTAATTTAAAAATAATGTGCTTTTAATAGTATGACAAAAATAAACTTTACGAATTTGTTTTAATTGTGTGGGAGTTAATTAGGTGAATATTGTAATGTTAATGACTTTTTAAATATTTGGGATGTTTTAGAGAGTGTTGTGATAAAGACAGTAAGAACAAGGTGGTGTGGGTTCCCTGAAGAAGAGCTCCTGGATCAGGATGGGAAAGGACTGGGGTGGGGATACATGATTGGTAGGTCTCCACGATGGAGGCAATGAAAGATGATTTTTAAAAAGTTGCAGAGAGTAATAATATTGCAGGCAGAGAGAATCCCTAGGACAAAGGCATGACAGTATAAAACAGCAGGATGTTTTAAAGGTTCTCCAAGACCAACTCTGTCCACCATTTTACAGGTAGAATTACTGGTCACCAGAGAGGACATATGAGTGTGGGACACTGACCTAATGTTTTCAAACAACCATCAGAGTGGATAGCAGAATATCAGCCTCCTGACTACAAATCACTGGTTTTCTAGCCTGGTGTGAGATCTTTGTTCTGCATGTTTAGACTACATTCCCAGACCTCTTTGTTGATCTAAGTTCCTATAAACATTCCAGCTATCCCATGCAAAATTCCTCACCACAGGTTGCAGGAGATATCCAAGACCACCCTCCTTCCTAAGTGAAGATTTAAGTTTGTTATGGGATGAACAAACAATGGAATGTCTGTCTCTCACTTTCTATCAGGGATGGGTCCTAGTTAATGTTATTTTGAAAAATTCTTTTGAGCAACTTTAATTGACCCCAGTGGGAAATCTGAATGTACTTAGCCTCCTTCACTATTTTCTTCTTAGCTACCTCAGCCTCAAAATTTTGTTGATCCAGCCACTGAAGGACAGTTTTTATTTTGAGAGACTATGCAATTTAATTATCATATTGCATAAGCTTTAATAGTTTCATTTTGAGTTCTAATCTTCTTTGAGCCAAAGTTAAGAATGCTAAAACCAGTTGTTTGAGCTTCAACATATCTCTTTTGGTTTCAGTTTGCTTATCTGTCCAATGAGAGAGATTGGTCTAGTTGGATTGTCAGATTCATTCTAGCCCTAAAGTTTAATATTTTATTTTTATAAGTTATTGGCAGAAAGACTGAGTTCCTTATAACTTGTTTTTGAAATTGAAGCATGTCTCAGGAGTTTGATCTAAGAAAGAGCTACTTTCTACAGCATGAGATTTCTGAAGGCTTGCACAATCTTCCTCACGATTCTTTTAAAAAGAACACGACTACCTTATGCTACCTTTCGAAGCTCCTCTTTCTTCTTCCTGCATGGCCTTGTATTCTTTTAGGGGTGATTTTCCATGCCAAACAAAAATGAAAATGAAATTCCAAAACACCAGCTCTACTTGTAAATATCTACCAGATTCTGAAGGACAGAGTCTCCATATGATTCATCTCAAAACAAATAAAAACAAACAAACAAAAAAATAAAAAAACAAAAAATAAACCCTCACCATGTGCCCAACAGGACTCTGAAGAGCACTAGTAGCACTCAACTAAGCTAATTAAGCAAACCCTGGTAAATATATCTCTCAAGCACAGCAGCGATGAAGATACGGAAGAGCTACAATGCATGTGTTGAAATAATTAATACACTTTATCTACAAGAGGATGAAATGTGTTGTGTTGAGAGGGTGCAACATTTTGTTGGATAATTTAAAAAAACCTAGATTTACTTCCATTCCAGAGTGGCAGGGTTCATTTTAGAGACAGGTAACCTCTCTCTAATTACAAATCAGCTTCAGGGTAGTGAAGAGAAGAGCATTACTTCCTCCCATTTATCCCAAAATGCCTTATACTGCGTAAGGGAGGGAGGGCTCTGGACCTAGAGCAAGCAGACTTGAGTTCAATTCCTAGTCCTGCCACTTAATGCTGTGTTTAATTCATATTCTTCACCAATAGAGAGGAAAAAAGACCAAAATATTCAAATGGCATATACAGGGTGTCCATAAAGCTTATGTGCAATTTAAAATTGTTTTTCATTATAAATTGCACATGAATGTTATGGACCCCCCTGGATATTTAAGAGTTAAATTGTAAAATCCAGAATGTTAGGTGTCTAGAAGCTCAGAAGAGAAGGTAAGGAAATTTTTCTTAGACCAAGAAAGTGAAGGTCTAAGCCTGCTGAGTGTCAGGGTTGGACCAAGGATGAGCAGTGGGAACCAGAGAACAAATCAGATGATTTCCTGTCCTCACAGATCTCGCAATCAAAGGTGGTAATGTAATTGTCACATTTTGGGGAAAGATTTTGATGTCCTTTTCAAGCTTTATCCCAGACAAATAGCAATTTCTCAATTAATACATATGGACAAAATTATTAATCAAATGACTAACTTAAGATAAAGGTGTCAGTCAGAGTCCAAAGTGTTAAGTGAACCAAAATTTTAAATAAATTTTAAAAATTTTTCGTGTACAAGAATTTTCTCATCATCTGCCTTGTATAATGTCCACAAATCCCAATAAAGTAAGTGTTTTCAAGCAGATCCATTTATCTGATAAAGAAATAGAGGCTCTGAAGAAGTTATACGTGTATTATTCATGCATCACCTAGCCATGAAATGCAAACGTAAAAGCCAGTCCTCTAGTTTCAAATCCAGTTTTCCATTCATTAGTGTTTTCTGTAGCAGTTAATAATATGTATCTCCAAAAGCCAGTTTATAGAGAGATGTGAGCTGTGCAACACTCTCCCAATATCCCTAAGGCAATACAAAAGCATAAATAAACAGAAGAACTCATAAGTCGACGAGATAACCCATGCAAGGGTTGCTCAATCACCCCTGGCACCACATCAGGTGGCAGGTGATTTTGCTCTTCTGTGGCAGACTGATACATGTTACAGAAGCTGAAATACTTCTTGATGTAGACTCTGTTCCTGGTTCCCATGGAGTCATTCACTTATTCATCTATGTGCTCTTTCATTCAGGATGTCTTCCAGAATATTGAAGCAGGCCAGAACTGAAGGAGTGATCTCACTCTGTCTGCGGGGCTCAAACCGGGGAATAGGATCTATCAGGGATTTGCTATCTTGTAACTGTGGGTCAGGAAGTCTGGGAGACAGAGAACCAAGAGTTAGGGGCCAGGAGATCCTTTCTAGGGGTAGGACAGTCCCTTCTGAAGCAAGCACCTGGATGATGTGTCTGTCTGTCTTTCTTTAGTCCAGATTGCTCCATCTGTTTTCAGTTCTGGGAGTGGAAAAAATCAACTCAGTTTCCAAGTTCCCTGAACTGAGCAAAGTCATTGCACATAAAATATAAATTTAATCAAATCTCTAAAAAGATCCACTGCATTTCATTTATGTGTACCCCCAAATGGTTTGCTGATAATGAGGGAAATAGGACAATGAATGAGAGACCATATGGTCAAATCCCAATATCAGACATGCTATAGGAATGTGACTGAATGATTCATCTCCTCCAAGTTTTAGCTTGCTTATCAGAAAAACAGAGAAGATATTTACCTCACAGGACGGCTGGGAGATTTAAATGGAAACAAATAAGAATTTTAACAGCACACCCATTTGTTGTGTGCTAGACCCTGTCCTGATTATAATTTCTAATTGAATCATCAAAGGAACAATTTAACTGATGAGCCCCAGGACTGAAGAGTGATACATGACTTTCTTAGAGATAGAAGCCAGGTCTGTGATAGAATTTAGAGTCCAGAGCCAAACCCAGGTATATCTCACTCTATGTTCTTGCCTTAGTGTGTTATTTTATTTTCTCTATGCTCTTTTCTTTTGCTATTTTGCTGTTTTCCTCCCAGATTCCTTCCTTTGCTTTTCCTTTTTTTATTTTCCTTTGCTTTTCTTTCTTCATCAATGAAAATGTCATTTGGCCAGATTATACATGAAGATGCTTGGGTTTATCATCTGAATCCAGTGTAGCCCGATGCCACATTCTGTGGTCTTGTCATTATTGAATCACTTAACTTAAGTCATGTCGTCAAGTGTTAATGTTTATTTCTTCACAATTGACTCCAAAATAAAGGCTATCTGAGACATTTCCATTGCCCACAGGTACCAGCATAAGACTAAGACCCGTGGAGTGTGAATAGGTGAGCAGTCTGGTTGTAATGGAGGGGATGAGCAGTACTGAAGCATCACAAGGAGCCAGGTGGGATCTAGAATGACTGCTGCAGTTTGCATGTGTGTGTCTTGAGGTAGTATTTTCCATCTTTTCTCTTTCCTGAAGGTTTGGTCCACAAGTCAGCAAAGGCCTGGACAGACACCAGTACCAGTTTGCCTTCTCATATACTGTGAAATAGAAGAGAATGGAAACTCACTTTCCATGCCCTCCTCCATACTTCCATCCTTGTGGCAGCAACTGGAAACCTGCGAGGAGAGACGAGCCCTTCAGGTAAGGTTCCCCAGCACAGAAGACCACAATGACACTTCACAGCTGTTGTCACCCCTCTGCCAAATTGTAAGGATTGCAGTCCATGATGCTTTCACACCTTTTCTACAGGAAAGGCTTTTGTTCATCGTTCCCAGAGTGTGAACCTAAGAAACTGGTCTTAAACCATTTCATCATCTTTCTGTGCATCCAGACTGACAATCTCAGTAAAAGGTGCGAAGACAGTTGGAAACATCTCTAGGTGCTTTAGTAATTACAGGGACTGATAAGAACTGACTGAGAGTCAAACAGAACGAGGCTGCCTAGGGCTGGTATTTTCTGGCCTATAGGCTGTGGCACGTCTACTGCTTCTGCGTGAAATCCTATTTATTTCTTTATCATTTGTTGCTTTTATTATTCATCTACTTTTTGCATTCAGGCTATTCAGGTAAAATATGATTACAATCTAATCATTGCTAAGTTAGTTTCTACTGTACACTGAAGGAAAGTCTTTACACTACTGTGGGTGCACAGGTACTTCTGGTATTACTCACAATGTGTCATACGATGGCATTCCCTACTACAAGCTTTAAAATACCATAATTATATTGGTAGAACTGCAATTGATGCTTGTGTGGCCAAGATACATTTAAAATGCTATTTTGAAGTAGAAAATGTGAAAGAGGTATCAAATGTTGGAGACAGAAATTTGAGTATAGGAAAGTAATTTCAGTTTTAGCAGTTTTAGAATCCTTAAGAGTCTCTGTAGACAAACTTTACCCTCATTTTTTTCTTTTTAGTTAATGTATGTCAATTTATCTACAGTTGAAATATTTAATAACATTCATGATAGGTAAATATACGGGTTATGTACATATAATAGGAAAAAACCCAGCTGATTATTGTGCCAAGTATTGAACCAAGTGTTTATACACAATCTAACTTTCATGATGAAATATGGGATATTATTTCCTCTACCACTGTGGAAACAGACTTGAAGAAATTACACCAATTGCTTAACATAACAGTGCTCTATAATGCCTGTCTGCCAGATCTGAAAACCTATGCACCTGCCATTTAACAAAATCCCGTATTGATGATGACTTTTCTCAAGGTCATCTGCTTTTTAAGTCCATTGAATTTGTGCTCCTTGCAGAGAATAATACAGAAGCAAGATGTTGGACTGTTTTTCAGATTAATAATCTTAGGCGGAGAAGTTGCCAGCCCCTTTGGAAGCAGATGCCGGCTTCCATTAAGCAGACCCACCCCTTGAGCAAAGTCAGAGGTTTGAGCCATTTTCTCTCTGGTGGTCACTGCTCCCTTGATGACTAGGGATGTGTCCTGTCTTGCAGAAAAGACAACTAGGCACCGTGAGACTGAAAGTAGTAGGTGTCCAGTGAATAGCATGCCTCAGTGGCTACTCTGAAAGGAGCTTCAGAGGCAAGGGAAGTGGGAAGGGTCTTCCTAGGCTGCAAAGAAAGCCCAGGAACCCCACATTGTCTTGTCATGCCCCCTATGTTAGCCAGTACACTTATGTGTGCAAAGTCACCCGGAATGTGAGCCTTCTAATAGGCAATGCAAGGAGGCGCATGGCAAGTCTCTTCCTTGTTCTTGGTTGCTAGGGAATTAAATCCTATGCCTGGTGTCCAATTTGTATTCCCTTCACAACCATATGGGCTCTGGATCTTGGAAGAAAAAGTATTAACTTCTAGCTGATGTGTTTGTGTATGTGTACCCATATGTGTTTGTTTGTCTTCTCTAAGATTCTTTAGGTTGAACAGTTGACTGGACAACACTTTAATCCCTGTTCAGAGTCAAATGACTCTAAAAGGTTTACGTGTGGCCCAGATTTTTACGTTAGTATTCGAAAGCCATTATTGTCTGGCCCCCGTGTGTGAGAAGGAAAACAGAGGGAAAAGAAAATGTGGCAACCTATCCAGAGATTCTACTGCAGGTAAAATAGCCTGGGGAAGTTTGAGGAGGCAATTCTGCATGCCAGGTCCTATAGCTAGAGGAGCAGGCTCAGGAAAGATCCCAAAGGAATCTCCCTGCCAAAGAGTATTGACAGAAGGTCTCTCTGAGAGCTGAGGGATAACAAAAATATGCCCTTATGAATTGACTCATGTGAATTGCAAAGCATTAAACATGATTGGAAGAAGAAATATATACAAAATGCCCAAGGGAGAAAGAACTTGTGAAGTCTTAGGAACTAGAAAAAGAAAATAGTACCTCCTTCCTGTGGCTGGTGCAGGCTGTAGGAGGAAACAGTGAGGAAAAATGAAGGTGTGATCCAGCATGGCCTTGAAGGTGATAAAAGGGAGTTAGGATTTTACTTGAAGAGTTACTGAATTTTAAGCTTATTTTTTGAATAATTAGCACATTTATATAGTTTACCTTTAGAAATTTAAGAAGGTATACAATGTACAGTCTTTTTATCATTTTTATCTCATAGATATAGCTCTCACTCTCTCTCTGCCCTTCACAGGTAGCTGATGTTATTAGTGTCTTGGTCTCCTTCTAGAGTTCTTTGCCTCCTAAGCTTATACAAGAAATCACACAGAAACTCACACAGAAACTCATATGTGTTCCTATGTGTACTCTTAACTTACACAGAAAATAGAATACTGTATGTACCATTCCAGCACTTGATAGTTAACAAATCATGAAGATGTTTCTCTGTAAGTGCAATTCTGCAGAAGAGATTCCTGAGTTGCATTAGACTACTGGATTGTACATTCCACCAAGGCAAAGATCTACCTCCTTTTCTACCATGCCATATCCAGACCCCAGGTATGTGTCTGGTGGATAGTAGTGTTGTACCCACGAGTCGAATTATAGAGAAATGCCAGCACACTGAGTTTGAATTAAGCAAGGGTCCTTTATTAAGCTGGCCAGTCAAGAGTAGGCTCAGACCACAAAGTCTTTTGACCACCTTGAAGCAGGGGTGCAAGGTTTTTATTTGGCATTTCAAGCAGGGGATGGGAAGCCCTAGTGTAAGCAGACTTGGACAGAAGCCAATATCTGTAAGATTAGAACTATAGGGAAGGGTCTGAGGTCTGAGGAGGGGTCTTTCAAATCTAAAAGTTGCTCACAGACCAGACAGACTTGTGATAGGATTGTGGTTTCCACAAGATTTTTTCAGTTGTCACAAAATTCTGCAGCTCTCAGCTAAATTTCCTTACCATTTCTATAGGGTCACTGGTTGCTCAAAAGGCTATTTTGGTTACAAAAGGGATGGAGGGGAAGGTTTCGGTAAGCTTACCAAAATGGAGTAAGTCTGGTTCACTTGTTCAAAATGAATGGAGTTAGGGCATCACAGTAGGAATAAGGGTTAAGTTTATTTGTCAACTTGACTGGCCCTGGGTTAGCCAGAAATCTGACTGAATGTTATTCTTTGTGTGTCTGTGAGGAGCTTTCTGTTTGCAATTAATATTTGAATTGATAGACTGAATAAAGATGATCCTCCCCAATGACAGTGAGTGTCATCAAATCAGTTGATGACCTGGATGGAACAAAAAGGCTAAGAGGGAATTCCTCATGCCTGACTGCCTTGAGCTAAAACATCATTCTTTACCTGCCTTTGGACTCAACTTTATGCTGCCTTTTCTTGTGTCTAAAACCTGCCAGCTCTCAGACTGGAATTTACATATGTCTGATAGAGATTAATATCTACAATATATAAAGAACTCAACTCAATAGAAAGAAAATAAATAACTAAATTTGAAAAATGACTAAAATATCCATTTCTCAAAACAAGACATATGAATGTTCAACAGATATATGAAAACGTGCTCACCAACATGAATTGTCAGAGAAATACAAATGAAAACTATCACGAGACATTATCTCACACCTGTCAGAATGGCTACCATCAAAATAAACAAAAGAATGAGTATTGTCAGGATGTGGAGAAAAGTGAAGCCTTGTATGCTATAGAAGGAGATGCAAATTCATGCAGTCTTTATGGAAAACCATATGGAGGGTCTTCAAAAAATTAAAATAGAGCCATCATGTGCTGCAGCTATCACATTACTGATAATATATTCACAGAAAATAAAATCAGTATGCTGCAGAAGTAGCTGCACACCCATGTTTATTGCAGCATTATTTACAAAAGTCAAGTCACCCTACGTGTACCTCGATGGATAAGTTGGCAACAAAAGTGTGATATATATTTAAAATGGAATACTATGCATCCATAAAAAGAATAAAATCCTGTTATTTAAGACAACATGAATGAACCTAGAGGACATTATGCAAGTCACAGAAAGACAAATTTTGATCTCCTGGAAGTATAGAGTAGAACAGTGGTTACCAGACATAGCTATAATCAAGGGAGGCAGGTGGTGAGGAGATGTGCTCAAAGGATACACATTTTCAATTTGAAGGGCCCAAGAGATCTATTGTACAATGCAGTGACAGTTATTAATATTTTGTATTTTTGAAAAATTCTAAGACAGTATATATGAAGTGTTCTTACCATAAAATGATAATTATGCATATATTAATTATCCAAATTATCATTTTATAATGTATGTATGTATGCATTACATTTACATACATAATACATTACTATGTATTTGTACACAAGACACATGTAGTGTACAGAACACCATATTGTACACAGTAAATTTATACAATTGTATCCGTCAATGTGAAAAATACCATAAAAAAGACCAAAAATGCCAAGTAATTTTCAGTCACCCTATATGCAGTATCCTGGTGCCTTCTTCCATATTTGTTTACTTCAAGAGAGTTAAGCAGTGGTCTTCAAGTAAGATTAGGGGCATTTCCTCTCCTAGAACTTTACACAATTATCCTTAAGTGTCACACTGGAATAGAAGAGCTACCCCAGAAAGTCAGGTGTTCTTGTGAAAAGACTTGCTGGAGGCTGTATTTCTTTTATTTCTACTTTTACTACCTCTATAGAAACAATGGTGTGTGCATGCAGGAGTGCTGGGAATACTTTGCCAGGCTCTTTGTGTGGAGTTCAACATGCTTCAAAATCTTTGTTTGCATTCAGAGTGTAGTTAGATGATTGGAACAAGAACTCCCAAGAGCTACCTGCTGTTGGAAGAAGCCACCTGGAGAGGGCAGGTTGGTGGGGGAGGGCATGCTCTCACCTTGTTCCCACCACTCCAGTGTCTTAGGTCCTAGGCACTCCTCATCTCTCTTAGGCATGAAACTATTCACAGCCCTTCTCCAATATTGTGGAAATCAATTCAATAATCATGGAGGAGCTTTAATAAAGCTAAATTAAAATCAAAGCTACTCATTCAGGTTTTTAAGAATTCAAAAGGAAGGTCTCACAACTAACTTGATTTTTAATCAAGGCTCATTTATTTTGTAGTTAAAATATATTTTTCACTTTGAAAGTGAATTTTGAAATATTTAATATCTCAGAATCATGACTAAATGTCTCAGTCTATACATCATGTAGCCACACGCGGGGCCATAATCGTGCATGTAAATGTTATGAATTGATGGTCACCTTCAATTAAAGATAGAACATAAGCAATAAATAGTGAGAGTGTTATGTTTTTCCCAAACCATAATTTTTCCCCCAGATTAATATGAGGGCAAAAATGTTTCGGTTACAATGCTTCCATTTCTAAGGTAAAGTTCAAGTTGTAGTTGAGCCCTTCACCCAGGGGGTATGCTGTACACCTTTACATTGTGCCCATTATGTGAGATTCTGCCAATCACTTTCCCTCCTCCCTTTCCCCTTTTCTCTCCCTTCCCTCTCCTCCTCATTAAAATATACATGTGGTTTTGTGTGTGTGTGGGGGGTGTAGTTCTTTATATGTTGGTTTCATATTTGTACTGAAAACATTGGATACTTGCTTTTCCATTTTGTGATGCTTTACTATGAATATTCTTCAATTCCAGGTAAATACAAAAGATGTAAATTCTCCCTCATTTTTATGGCTGAATAGTACTCCATGGTATGTAGGTACCACAGTTTGTTAATCCCGTCATGAGCTGATAGGTGCTTGAGTTGCTTCCACATCTTGGCGACTGTGAATTGAGCTGCAATAAACATTCGAGTGCAAATATCCTCGTGATTTTTTTTTTTTTTTTTTTTTTTTTTTTTTTTCTTCTGGGTAGATACACAAACTCCTGAAGCTACAGATGCTGGTGTGGGTGTAGAGAGAAGAGAACATTTTTGCATTACTGGTGGGATTCAAACTAACACAACCTCTATGGAAAGAAATATGGAGAATTCTCCAAGAGCTAAAAGTAGACCTTCCATTTGATCCTGCAATCCCAAGATTCATAACTTTAACCCAATCAATCTGAATACTGTTTTATTTATTTTTCATACTCCACACATAAACAAGACTTACCCTAACCTTTCAACATATTGTTTCTCCTATCAGATAGACTGGCCTCTAATCTTTTTTTCAATGTAAGTCACAACTATCCTCTCATTCCAGTTTAAGTTTTAAATTTATATAATAACCTGGGATTCCAATTGAGTGTAGAGACTGGAAGAGATTTGCCCAAATCTGTGCAGTGATTTGGTCATGTGTGTTGTTTCCTACACTTACCATTGTCTGAGTTTTCTGAATGCATTGGCTTCATATAAAATTTAGAAGTAAAATTCTAATGGCAAGGAAAAATTTTGCATGTTTGTAAGGTTCTTTTAGTTATGGAGCATCAGAGATGAAAATTACTCTGTAAAATTATGATATTCTCATTTCTGGAAGAGGAAATTAAACCCTATATCCCTCAAAATAATAATTTATAACATAGGGCTGCATTTTAGGATATTGCTACAAACAAATTACTTCTTTGGAGAAAGATTTTCTTATAGATGCCCACCAGTATAACTCCAAATTAACATTTAAGAATAATATTTTGTAAAAGTTCAAAAGAGGGCAACATTCTTCAGCCTTGAGAAAACTAAAATACAAGCTGAATTTTGCAGTAGTGCCATAAAAGGATGCTTATCAAGGATTGTTTCTTCCAAGAACTGGGCTAAGGTTGGTGTCAGAACAGTGACATCACCCTCAAAGACAGCCCTCTCCATGACGGAATAGCAAATATAGAGCTAGGGTTTAGGGTCTGATTCGTTCACATGCAAGGTGACTTACAGCCCTTCACAGAGAACATTTTGTTCTGTTGTCTGGGGGCAAGATTCCAAGTGGAGAAGTAGGAAGTCACTCACCTCTCCAGTTTCCCTAACCACAGAGAATACATTGGTGTTGGTTTTCCTCTGAAAAGAACCAAAGTCTAAAGCCTGTCATTTCAGACTAAAGTTAGGAGACATGTTATAAACTGGCTACAGCCCCACTATTTCTTAAAATAACATAGTCAGGACCCAAATCTATATATTTTTGACATCCATCTCAAATCTAGATATGAAAAATGTAATGTTGCTTTTCCTAAAATATAATATGAATTATAATTGTTCAAAAATCTTCATAAGTTACCTTTTCCTCATCATTACATTACTGTCTTCTATTAGAACAATAAGCTCCCCTGTATTACTACTGAGTTACAGTCACAATGCCTCCCCTTTAAGTCACAACTTCCCAGATGGTTTCTAACTGTGGCAAAGCCTCTGTGCCTTTGATTTGGCCCTTTGTTTACTCAGGATAAGAATACTTGACAAAATCTTTTAAAGATCAGCTAGTTTCCTGTAGCTCCTTTGGTTAATTGTATTATCTTTTGGCTTATATTTTACTTCAGACAGTCATGGTACATATGAAAGATAGTGTATTCTGGATATGAATCTTTCATTAGCCAAAGTCATAAAAAAGGCAGTAAAAGGAAAACTGTAGTCTAGATCTTCTGAGACTTTCCATTCCATTCCAGCTTGAACATTGACTTTAACTTCCATTTTGACCTTGAGCAAACACACCTGTCCTGTCCCTGGCTTCCCACTGGATTACTGGACGCTCTAATCGTGCAAGGCACACTTTAACACGCAGTGAAGGATGAAATCATCTTCATTTATCTTGGGATATCTCACACTCAGCAGTCCAAACTGCAATCCTCAAGCCTGGGAGATCTCACACTCAGCAGTCCAAACTGCAATCCTCAAGCTGTCCATCTGGGACTCCATCTGGCATTTTGAAACCCATAAATGTCTTTGTTAGACCCAAGTTCTGCTGTGCTAAATACACCAAGTTGCTCCTCTCATACCACCCAGCAAGATTTCAGAAGACTCATGTAGCAATCATTGTTTCACCCATCACTGTCAACATCTGTGATTTAATCACACCCAGCTGTTAGGAACACGCAGAGAAAGACACGAGGAAGGAAGACTCAGGCCCTGCACCCACGTCCCGTCTCTGTGACTCAAATGTCTTAGCGTCAGAATCCCTAACCAGTGCCGTCATTCTCTTCAAAGGTATGGTGGAGCATTGATGCTAATCACTTGCAAATGAAATGGAAATTCTGCATTTTCTAATAGGAATGCTATTTGACTTGCTTACAAGAAATTGGAGGTAGTCACTCCGTATCTCAGTCATAGTCCTAATTTTTGACTTTCCTAGACTTTGGTGGGTAGGAAAAGACAGATTTGAAAACTATTTATATTTTATATTAGAATTTTTAATCTATATCAGGACCACTTGGCAATCCTGCAGAAAACTTTTTTCTATATAATGATTTCCTGAGAATACCCCTTTCATATACTGTTAATATATATTTTGAAGGGAAAGGTAATGCTAAGTAGATTTCAGAAACACTAGCTGAAATCAAACCTATCCCTCTCTGCTGCCACTTTTTAACAGAAAAGGCCTATACTGAGATAATACATTTGTACTTGCCCAAGGAGGGCAGAGACTACAGCTTATTTGGCCATTAAACACTCTTTCCACTAAGGCTCTAGTAGAAATAATGGTAAATGGAAGACGTTAAATAAGCAAACAACAAAAGAAATAAAACAAAATAAACAAATGAAAACAACAGAAAAAAATCTCTAATCTAGTCCTGCTGTTCTGTCCTTCTTCTATTACCAACCTGTGGAGCTGCTTCTCATTCCTTCTCTATTTTCCTTTCATTTGGTTTATGCCATTATTTTATTAGTTTATTTATAAGAAACCACTTGTCAACTTCTTCCTTTTCAAAAAATCCTTTTTCCATATTGCCTCCCTGTGTTGTTCTGAGGCAGAAAAAGCAACGTCCTTGAATTCAAAGAAATATGAATTCAAGACTCTGCTCTGAGATGTGTGATCTAGGGAGAATCTTTTTTGGTGGCTTCTGCTTACTGTTCTGTAAAAGAAGAAAACAACCAGGTCTCAGGATCATTGCAAAACTGAAAAAACTATGAGAAGCATTCAGGATATTACCTGATTTACAACAGGTCCTCCTTATAAATGCATGAGGCTTCCTTCATGGTGGAGTTACTACTTTATATTGACAGTGGCAAGACTACAGTGTTTGCAATAGTTATATAATGAGATTGTCAATACTTTTTTAAGTCTTCAGACACAAAAGATTTATACATATTCCCTGTTTCCAGAAAAATTATTCTAATTTGTATTGTTCATTTAATACTGAGTTTCTCATCTGATAGGCCATAGTCACAGCCCTGCAGTGTTATCAGATGGCCTGAATCCTTGAGGTGGCCAAAGGCCTTGGACTGATCACTTCTGTGCTCAAAGTAGCCTCTTTGGTTAACCACTATGTCTTGTACATGCAAGACGCTTAACTCAGGCACCATAACAGCTATCATGTACTGATACTCATTACACGATAGTTAATGTCATGATATCAGAAACACAGTCATGTTAGTAAGACCAGCTCTTATCAAGGGACCATGATCAGTGTCAACATTTAAGCCCTATTCAAAATCAACCATAGCTCCAGCTGTGATGTGAAGATTGCTGATTTAGGAGTGTGACTTAAAAATGGGTGTCTTTAGGAAATTAGATTGCAAGACTTATGCAGACTCTTTAGATTTTATAAACTGACTCCAATGTATGTTTAACTGGCTGCTCCTGAACTTTGTAGTCTCTCCTTTTCCCAGTTCATAACTAGGAAGTAAAAGTAAATGAGGAAATAAAGGCTAGCCTCTTTGGCCAGCACGTGCTTGCCACTCAGAGGGAGGTAACTCAGGAATTGATGAAGAACTCTGTTAATGTGTTTTGGTTTGGGTGAAGGGTTTTAAAGTCAGAAGGGTTTAAATAGGAACTCCAACTCTGGGTCCTGGTCCCCAAGCCTTGGTTCTCTATTCTCTAAATTGAGATTATGAACTGAGCAACTCAAATGGCAGATGCAAAGAAATCATTTACAAATGGTACAGTGCTGTGAACATGTGATGTTGGGTTTTGCTGGTTGGATCTGGAAGATGGTTAAGACAAAGGACGACTGAATCAAGAAGCAGCCTTTCCACCTCAAGCCCTACTTAGGTCCCCCTACAGTCCCCCTTTTCACATTCTGAGAGGAATGTGCCCTAGAGACCACAAGCTCCACATTCCACAAAGGGAGTCCCAATTGCAGCCCAATTTGGCCCAGAGACTGCAATTGCTGAGTTCTGCTCCCTCAAACTGCTGTCAGTCTCTAAAGGACAGGACAGCTTCTCTCAATGTGTTGTTTTGTCTCTCCTTTGTTGCAATCCAAAAAATATTTGTGTTTCCAATTCTCTGAAATGGAGACATCTGCATGCAATTTTGAAAATCCTTGTCAAGGTCCTCATTTACCATTTTGATCAGCTCTTCCTGACATGTGAGCAGAGTCCCTAAAAGAGTTCAAAGGGAAAAGAGCCCTCTGGGCAAACAAGTGCTTCCCATAAGGGCAGCCTGCCTATGGATTTCTGTCTCCCCTGGAGTAAAATCAATAAATGCTCAGATGCCAAATCCCTCTCCTTCAGCCCTGAAGGGAAAGTGGCAAGAACAAAAGGCTCAGGTTCCAACCTTGTGAAAGTTCACAGGGAGGGAGTTGTCTCCTCTACATTTCCATGTGAGCCCATATGAGCTCTAAACATCCTGCCCCTTGCCTGTACTCCACTTTTATAGGTGACAGGAGGTGACCTTGATTAGGATTGGACAGCAGGAAACTTGATATTTGCGCCACATTATAATTATCCACGTGACCTCAGGTGTAAGAATCACATGTGGGTTTCAGTTTTCTCATGTGAGAAATGAGTAGGATGGATGCCCATGGCCTCTTTCAAGTCTAAAATGATTCTAGGCATGAAGATTGCACAACAGAGGGGCTTCTGCATATCTACCAACCCTGGGCAGAAATTCACTGCTTTAGTCACTGAACTACTCCTTGGCATAATGTTAGGAAGGACTAATTTTTTTCCTCTCCTCTGGAGTAGATTTATCTAGATCTTAAAGTCAGAAAGGCCTATGTTTAAGTATGCAAATTTTGAGGAGTGTGATGTACGGCAATTTAAGTAAAGCTTCCAGGCTATTGGCAGCTATTTTATACATAATTTGTGAGAAATAGGTAAAATAATGTATGTAAAATACTGAGGATGATGCTTGAAACAAAGTAAGATGTACATAATTCCCCATTCCTCCTTTCAGTTGTTTTGTTCCCTCACACTATCCCCAATCCAAGCTTATATGAGTATATACGGTATTAATGCTCATACAGTAGTGCTCATATGTGTACATATTCTTAAGTGAATATGCACAGCTGAGAAATCACTCAAACTACAACTTTTGAGAAATGAAAATCCTTTTAAAATGGAATTTAAAAATATTTTCTTTTTCTTGGGAGAACTATTAAAACATAGCTGATCCTTTCTTGAGTAACTGAGCATCCCAAAACTATTTCATATTTTTGTATTTCCAAAGAGACGCTATATTTTTATTGCCCCTACTATATGTAGTATATTAATGCCCCCAGCAGTGCAGGGCAACTGTTTATCCTTCACATGAACACCCAGCCATAAATGAGTGCTGAGAGATGCCTGGTCCCCTTCTGCACCTGATACCTGCTGTGAGGCTGAGAGCTCTTCTATCTTCCCTGCTGACAAATGCCTTTCCTTAAATAGCTCTTCCTCTTCTTTTTAGTTTAATGCCTCTAATTTGTAGCAAACCAAGTTAGTTGATTTTTCTTTTTTTAGACAGTCTCACTTTGTCACCCTTGGTAGAGTGCCATGGCATTGTAGCTCACAGCTACCCCAAACTCTTGGGTAGTTCCCAAGTAGCTGGGACTATGGCAGCCACCATGCCTGGCTATTTTTTAGAGACAGGGTCTCAGTCTTGCTCAGGCTGGTCTTGAACTCCTGAGCTCAGGCAATCCACCCACCTCAACCTCCCTGAGTGCTAGGATTACAGGCATGAGTAACCAAGCTCAGCCTGATTTTTTTTTTTTAATTTAAATAGAAGTGGATAGGCTCTGGCCCCATGAAAATTTTAGGTGCTGGGGTCCTTTAAGACCTGTGGATCTGGCAGCCATAGACTGAAGAAAAGTAAAGTTAAAAGCAGCAAGAGATAAAGAGACAGGACACACAGAATAGAGCTTTCAAAGGTGAGAACATGGAGAGCCATCACTAGCTTGTGGGGTTCCAGTGAATGGCCCTGAGTGCTTGTTCCACTCAGTTCCTATTGAAGGCTATTATCTCATTTAGCCCAGAGTGTAAGCTGAGGAAGGGGACAAAAATGTCGGCAATTTCTCTGAGTAAGCATGTTAGTTCTTATTCTATCTATAATCATTAACTTTAAGAATCTGAGCAGTCTTGAGAAATCTGAAACCTGAGCCTTGTTAGGGGACAGACTCCTATCTGTGGTCACGCACCCAGATTCCTTAGGGGAAGTTAATACCCAATAGTTTACTATGGAGTAGTCACGATGGTGTCAGGCTCCTCTGAAAAATTAGTGGAACAGAAGAATTTTCCTTTGATCTCCACCCACAGGCATCTTCCTCTGTGATAAGGGTATAAGTCCTCTTGCCCATATTTCAGGGTATGAGCTGTTCCCTTGATCTTGCCCTAGCCATAATACAAATCCCCATGATGGATATTTGCTTTGACTGTTGACTGGGCAGGGGATGGCCTCGTTCATGTTTCTCCCCCAGCCTTTGCACACAGCCTCCTCTGCAGCCATCATTTCTTCAGAGTGTTTACAGACCCAGCAGGGGCATCCCTTACAGGCCAAGCTGTATCCCTTACAGGCCAGGCTTCTAGTATAAGCAGGAACTGCTCAGATAAGTAATTTAGCTGCTGGTTTAAAAGTAAACTAACTAAACTATTTTTATTCTGACTTGCTCAACTTATTTCTATTTTTCTTTTTTTCTGGAGGTGTTTTCCCTTGCCAATAATGAGGTCTTTGGTCCTATTATGCTTTTATTTAGGAGTTTTAGTTTATGACTAAATGGTCTGTTTGAATGACTCTGAAGTTTTTAGTTCCTTTTCTCTTAACTGTGTTCCAGACTTATGAGCTGAGTCTAGGATTGGTACATTTTCATCATGACTATTACTCAAAGCCCTGATGTTTAAAGGTTAACACATTAGTTTGCTATGACTGTTGCAAAAAATGACCACAAATTACAACAATTTATTATCTTATAGTTCTAAAGCTCAGATGTTCACAATAAGGCTCCTGGAGCTAAAATGATTGTCTTGTCAGGGCTGTGTTCTTCTCTGGGAGACTCCAGAGAAGAACCTGTCTCCCTGTCCTTCCCAGCTTCCTGAGGCTGCCCATGTTCCTTGGCTCCTGGAGGCTCCCTCCATTTCCAAAAGCAGAATAACTTAGACGTTTCTCTCCCTCTCCTCCTCTCTCTCTTCCCATCTCCTCCTCTCCTCCTTTCTCTTTCTCTGACCTCAGCTTACACCATCACTTCTCTTTTATGTCTCTAATACTCCTATCCCCTTATATAAGGATCCTTGTGATTATATTCGACAGCAGGATCATCTTTCCATCTCAAGATCCTTAACTTAATCACATCTGCAAAGTCCTTTTGCACAGGCAAGATTCTATCTCCACAGGTTTCAGGGGCGAGGATGTGGATGGACATCTTTAGGTCCCCTTTATTCCCCCATCACACTTACCAACACAAGATTGATATAAGCATTCTCCATTCCAAAGTGCTCTGTCTGTTCCACCACCTGACTATCTTGGGCAGCCTGCAGACTGACCATTGGGAAGCTGATCACATTGGTCTGCCATTTCTGTTGGGTCAACATTTCTGCTACTTGTCCAGCTACAGCAGTGAGGATGTCTGCTCCCTCCTGGCTCACAGTCCCAAACTAAATCTCCTTCTTTCAGCTAAGTTGGAAACTAAACAAGTTTTTCCTTAAAGACCCCTTTCAGCCCCAGGTAGATAAGGCATCTGCATCTTACAAGTGCTGAATGGGAGAAAAAAGAGGGGAGCAAACACAACTCTACCTCTCTCCCTGCCCGCTTAATTTTTTCCCCAATACTAGAAAAAGTGGGCAAGCACCCACATAATTGGGGCATTCTTCCTGCTGGTAACAGATTCAGTAAGATCTATAAGGGGAAGAATAGTACAAAGCTGACCTGTGCTGGGTTCTTGCTTATTGCCACATGGAGCTAAGTGTGGATACATACTATATTATCCAAATTACTTCTCATGTCTACCTTATGAGGTTTCTAACATTATTAATCCCTTTTTATATATAATAAAACTAAGGCTTAAACAAATTAGAGCTGCTGACCAAGTCAGACATCCAGCAGATGTCATGCACAGGCTCCCCCACTGCAGACTGATCTTTCACAAGACTGACCACTCCAGGGATTGGTCCACTTTTTATCTTCTTCATCAGATGATGTCATCAAGTCCAATTGCCCTTAAAAATGTGTATGTATTAAATATCTTTACACTTAAATCTCCATTTTTGATCTCTCCAAGGAATCCTAGACTTATGTTTCCAACTACCCATGTACCACTTCCATTTCAAGGTCCATTAGTCATCTCCAATTTATGTCCCAAACTAAATTCCATTTCTCACCAGCCTCAGCAGGCTTCCTTCTCTCCCAGTATTTTGCATCTCAGTGTTTTGTCACCATCATCCAGTGGTTACTTGGCATGGCCCACATGTATTCCATCACCAATTCTTGTCCTCTCTACTTTTATAACACATACAGAATCTAGGCACTTTCCATAATTTGAGCATCCAATAGCAACATAATGTGAGCCATACATGTAATTTTAAATTTCCCAGTAGACACATTTTAAAAGTAAGAAGAAGCCATTGAATAACATACTTAATAGCAATTCATTCACTTCTTTAGTCACATATTTTTGACCAAGTTGAATAATTATTTGAGAAAAATATATCTTTACAGCATGTGATCAATAACAAAATAAATATTAGTCTGATATTTTACATCATTTCCTCTTAGGTCTTTGAAATCTAATGCATATTTTTATAATTACAGAGCATCTCAATTTAAATGAGTCATAATTCAAGTGCTCGGTAACTGTGTTTTGCCAGTAGCTTCTATATTGGACAGCACAGCCTTGAAATCATCATCCCCATAGAATTCTATAACAGTCTTATTTAAAAAAAATAATGCACTGCTTCATTCCACTGAGTCTGTGGTTCACACAGCAGTCTGAACCATTTTCTTAAAATGAAATGTAAAACAGATCATGACACTTTATTGCTCAAAATACCTCCAGTTTCCCAGTACCTGTGAATTAACAATCCCAAGTCTTTCCATGGGGGTCTGGTTTCTGGTCATCTCCTCAGTCCAGCTTTCTGTTTCTCTGCTCTGTACACTCTACTCCAATGTGCTGGCTCTTGCAGACATAGTTGATGGACCTTCCAGACACTTTTGATCTCTCTGTTGGCCTTGTGCTCATTCTCCAACCTCTAGAACCATACCCTCTCAGAGCTGACTGCTGGGACCTTCTTTTAAAAACTTCCCTTGGGCTCCTGGAGGTAATCTGCTTGCCTGTCCTGACTGAGACCTGAAGAACAGGGGAGTTGACTTCCTTCCTGGCTTGCTGAGGTGTGGTATAAGCTTCTGGAAAAACATCACTAGAGCCTGCACTATCCCTGAATTCTCACTCTTTCCTGTCCTACCACCCAGACTCCTATGCAGTTGCCTCCTGCAAGCCCTCCCTTAACAAATCACTTATGGTGAACATGGGCAACCCAACCTAAGACAGTCACCTTCGATGCTCTCCCAGGTCAGGATCTCCTTTGCAGTTACAATTCCTCAGCCTGGAGCTCTCTCCTCCCTGAGGTAAATGTGGCCTGCTACTCTAACTTCATTCTGACCTCTGCTCATATATCACCACCTTTAGAGATTCCTTCTCTGATGTGCATATCTGTCTATCTGTTTCACCTTCTCTTCTTCCCTTCTTTATCTTACCGCATAATAATTATCACTATCTGACATTTTATGAGTGATTGTCTTGTTACGACTGCCTGTTCCTTTTAGTTGAATATTAACTTCATGAAAGAAACAACTTTGTTTCATTCACATTATATTTCCAATGCTCAGAGGTGTGCACGAAGACACTGTTAAATATTTGTTGAGGTAATAATAAATACATGAAGGAATGAACTGGTAGAGAAACAATAAAGAGAGATAGTACAATTCCCAAGTGCTCATGCCACATGTTTGAAAAGCCTAATGTACAGAGTATTTCCAATGTTTACTGTGTGCACAAATACGCATATGCTCTTCAATATGCAGGTGGCATCAACCATTCCACATTCCTAGAATGCCACACTGTCTTTGCCTCTGCAACAAGGCTACTGCCCCATTTCTTAGAGAAAAAGAATAGATATACAAGCTATTCCTTTGAAAATGCTCTGGTTACCTAGAAATTGTAGCTTCTTACTTTCCAAGCCTGAATGAGACTTCAACATACTCAGTAACATTAACCAGTGTGAGATTGAATGCATACAAATTCATATTAAACAGATAAAATAATAAAAAAAAATGCCTAGCACAGCTCCTGGCATGTAAGATGCTCTCTACTCACAGTAGCTATAATTACCAGGATGGTTCTCTGCTCCCTGATGCCTTACTTAAAACCTGAGTCTGTAACTCAGTTCTATTAATATGAAAGAAGGATAACTGGTTGGCAGCAGAACTAGGATTCACGGGGGGGAGCTGATAATATATGCTGTGCCACGTTTCTAGGACCTCATGTCTTTGGCACTGACCACTGCAACTTGCACAGCAGGGGTGGGAAGTGACAAGGAAGGGGAACATATGATTTCCCAAGAGAAAAAGAATTACCATCTCTGTGGTTTGAGTAACAGGGCTGCTCAGTAAACTTTACTGGTAGTTTGCAGTCTGTCTGAAAATACTAGTACATTCTTCCAGTGCCCCAGCCAATATTGCTTTTGGAATAGAGATTATTGGCATATGTGAAAAGACGCCTGTAATAGTTTAGAAATGAGCTCTCGCCTGCACTAATCACCCCAACCTCTTCCTGTTTAAGAGAGCCAGTGAAGGGAGCATGTACTCCGTCTTTAGATGCCAATTAACTTGGGAATCATTTGATTCACCAAGGAAATGCAATCAAATGATAAAATGATGATTGCATTAGGGTTGTTAATATTAATATCAGAACCACAAGCAACATAGCAAATGCCATGACATTCCTGGGGAAATGAATATCAACCATGTTGCTACTCTACCAAGAAACTCTGCTTCAGGGAAAGACATGCAAAGCACACAGTATAGTTCAGTCCCTGGCAAGGTGCAGTTCTTGGGATATAGTACCAGTTTAGTCCCTGGAATGCGATGCCGGGGACTGGGAGGAATGGTGAAATGGGCAGTAGGAGGGTCATGCTCATTGTCATCAAATGTGCTGTTGCTGCTGTAACACAAATACTTTTTAGTGCTTAAACCAACAAAAGTTAATTATCTTATTACTCCAGATATCAGAAGTCCAAAATGGGTAGGATAGGGCTAAAATTAAGGAGTCCACAGGGATATCTTCCTGTAGGAAACATATCCCTTAGGGGGAATCCATTTCCTTGCCTAGGCAAACTTCTAGAGGTGTCTTTTATTCCTTGGGCCTGGCTCCTTCCCCATCTTCAGAATCAATAGGACAGTGTCCTGATGTCTCCTGCTCTGACTTCTGTTTGTGGTATCACATTGTCTTCTCTAACTCTGACATTCCTTTGTGTGTGTGTGTGTGTGTGTGTGTTTTCTGAGACAGGGAGTTTTTTAAGTTCTGTTGCCCAGGCTAGAGTGCAGAGACATTATCATAGCTCACTGCAACCTCAAATTTGTGGACTCAAGTGAATCTCCTTCCTCAGCCTCCAGAATAGTTAGAGTAGCATGTGCCACCAGGCTTGGATAATTTGTTTTTTACTATTTTTTGCTTGTTTGTTTTTATAGTAACAGGGTCTCACTATGTTGCTGAGGTGGTCTCAAACTCTTGGCCTCAAGCAATCCTCCATCCTCAGTCTCCCAAAGTGTCAGATTACCATGCCCAGACCAACATTTCCTCTTACAAGGACTCTTATGATTACATTTTGCCCAATTAGATTACCTAGGATAATCTATTCAACTCAAGATCAAATCTGCAAAGTCTGGGAACCAAGATGTGGATACCTTTGGGGCCATTATATTGCCTGCCATATATAAACCTATAATAGAGTTCTCTTACTACTTCTGTATTTTCTGCCTCTTTATCTGTGAACTGTGAACTTCCATGTGGCACAAAAGATTTGCCCAAACTGCAAAGTTGCTCGACCAAACTACAGTCTGCTTTTCATCTGCAGTAAACTATGTGCCTAAACTTGACCTCAGCTTCCATGTTTAAGTTTCTGCTTAAGAAAACACAAGCTACCAAACCACACAGTGAAAAAACTGTGCCAACCCACCTTGCCATCCCATTTTCAATAATTCTCCACTTATTTCCTCTTCTGTAATTTTCCATTCTCACATAGCTCACAGTCCCTTTTTCCCTATTTTTCACTTTTCCCATAGTCTCGTCTTTATCCTTTATCAACCTCCCTGTTAAAGCTTCAGTCACCTTTGTCTTAGCTGAGGTCAAGCTCATTCTCTACTAAAGTCTCTCCCCCTTCTATGGTAGACCAAATAGAATTACTTTGCCACCTTCAGCAATTATCTGGCTCTGTTTTATCTTTGAGGCCCATAGGAAAAATCACAAAAGGACCCAACATGAGCCTTTTTTGCACCTTAATGTGATTTTTAGCTTCTGTGATTTCTCATGTAAATGGGGTCAGAGGGTTTGTAAAACAGAGAGGTCAAGCCAAATCATGAGTTTCACACAGTTAACAAGAAAGGAGGTGTTTTGTGAGAGTTGCTTCTTGAATGATACCACATAACCTATGTGCCAGGCAGAGTAATGACGTAGATTAGAATTTATGAAGGATAATCAGAAAGCTTCATGAAAAGAGACAGAGTTCCAGCTGAGACTTGATACTTATGAGAAACCTCCATTGGGGGAATGAAAGCAAAAAAAAAAAAAAAAAACAAACAAACGGGTGTGAAAACATAGGTAGGAGTGGTCTTAACAAGGTATGCTGTTCTGCCCAGGTCTTGACACTGAGAACCAACACATGTAAATCTCTCCTCTATAAGAACGAATAGAGCCTGCCATACTTCTTTAAGTGACATTTTATTTGCTGGTCAGGTACTTTTGAAATCTGTGTTTCCTATTCTCTTTTGTTCTATTCCATATTTTCCCTTTAAAATTTCATGTTTGTACAGTTGAAATAAGTAGGGTTGAATTTATTATCCACCGAGATGCAGTGGTCAGTGGTGCTGTGCCTACATAGATTGACAGGACTGCCTGGGTGCCAATCTCCTGGACTCTCTTCCTCACATCATGAGTGCTCAACAGCCCTAAACTCCCAACTATTCAATGCAACTTTATTTCGACTGTCAGCAGGATTTGTTAGACCTGGGATTCTGGGGGATAGAAAAGATGGTGAATGCTTGGTCTGTCTTATTCTGCATACATATTTCTGTCAAAACATTCCTTACATTGTCAGAAACAGAGTAAAAAGATAAATGTTACAAATACATGAATGACTTTCTTCCCTGGTGACTATTCCACTCATCATAAGGACTCAAGGGCTAAATAAATGTTTATTTTGAGTGCTAAAAAGAAAGATTCTTCTGTTGGAGCAATGTTTACCAACTCCCACAGCTAACAAATAGAATGGGATAAACCTTTAACTGAATCCCTTGTAAGCCATTGCACTTTTACAGTCTGGCTACCAACATAGACAGTAGTAATAGGCCATTGCCTTCTTAAAGATTCATAGTTACTTCTTTAAAATTATTTCATATCTAAATAAGAGTGAGCTACTTTTCTACAAGGAGATGGTATTTATTCATTTTCTTTATATATTGATATAGTACCTGATCTGTGGATAAAAAGAAGAAAGAAAAGGATTCCTTTCCTTCTAGTCTGTAACCTTCAAGGAAAGAGTAATCAAATAAATATAACTTTCATAGGCGGCATCCGTAGCTCAGTGGGCAGGGCGCTGGCCACATTCACTGAGGCTGGTGGGTTCAAACCCGGCCCAGACCAGCTAAAACAACAATGACAACCGCAACAAAACAAAATAGGCAGGCATTTGGCGGGCACCTGTAGTACCAGCTACTTGGGAGGCGGAGGCAAAAGAATCACGTAAGTCCAAGAGTTGGAGGTTGCTGGGATCTGTGATGCCATGGCACTCTACCGAGTGTGACATAGTGAGACATTGTACTATTATGAAAGCTTATAAATATAAATATATATATTTATATATACATATTTCTTTTTAACTTTTAACTTCTTTAAAATTATTTCTTATCTGAATAAGAGTGAGCTACTTTTCTACAAAGAGAAAGTTTGTTATATATATATATTTATAAACTTTCATAATAGTACAACTTGCACATAAAATTGTCTTGTTGATTAGAGATGAGGTTATGCTTAAAACAATTTTTTATGGTTAAATGGTACAAGTTTGTTGGTTTTAGATTCTAAAGGGAAAGACATTATAAGTAAAGTGAATGGAATTACAGAAGTCCAGAAGGATAAGAGTATAACAAACTGATTAAATGCCAGATGTTCAGTGCTGTGGAAGACTTTGACTGCAAAAGAGTTCTTGATGATAAAGTGAATTAGAAAAGGGGAACGGGCTGGATCATGAGAACCCTGTATGCTGCATACGAGATTTAAACTTCATCCTATAGGTGACGGGGAGCTGCTGAAAAGATTGGTACAAGGAATACCTGTGCCCAGATTAGTAATTGAAAATGATGGCTTGATCAAGTGGTATGGAGGATGCTGAGGATACAGAAAGACTGAATTCCAGGGGCAGAAAGACTGAATTCCAGGTTCCAGTAACAGCCCAGTTTACTGGAGATGTTGATAGTAAACCGGATCTGCATTAAAAAACAATAGGAAAAAATCCCTTGGAATGTAGAAAGGACTTGATTAATTACAACACCAATTAATTATGGGGCATGAGGGGGAGGATTTAAGTGAGTTCTAGGTGTTTAGTTTGAATCACAGGGCAACAATGGTGCCATCTACTGCATGAGAGGCAATAGGAACAAAAGTTTCTCCAAAAAAATTATTCCACCACTAACTTACAGAGTTGATTGAAAATAGTTCTTATAACTGGAAGATACAGAAAATAGTTGTAGATATCCCATAGCCATTGGAAGGCTGGAACTTCCTATACGATTGTTATGTAGAAAGTAGCCACCTTTTGAATCACTACAGTGCTTAAAAAGATGCAAATACTCAAACAAATTGTCTGGAAAATATTTCATCATTAGAAGTGATCTAATCATGAAAGTGTTTATTTGGAACCAGCCCCAATTTCCAAAATTCTTGAAGCCTTTTCCTATCAAGGGGAAAGTGAAATAAGCAATTCTAACTTCTCCCCCACAGGGTTAGGAATTTTGTAAGAGGCAATGCTGGAAATAGCTAATTCATCTAAGAAAGCAAAGCTCAGCAAAGATGGCAGGGGTCCATGGAATCACTGCTTCTAAAACTGGAACCACATTGGAGAGGGGTCTGGCTGGATTGCAGTCTTCCACTGACCTCAGAATGTGAGTTTCTCTGACTTGTGACTCTGAAACAGACAATGGGAAGAAAGGGAGACTGGTCAATTGCAGCGATACAGTTTTTCTGATCTCTTTATATATGTGGCTTCATGTCAAAATGCAAAATTACTAAATCCCAGAGCTAGGATACAAACTAGAGATATGAGCTTCTCTAATCTCATCTTATAAAAGAGAGAGTTAATATCTAAGAAATATTAAGAGACGTGCCAAAGAGCAAACAGTAATTTGGAGGTGATAACTGGTTAGCTCACCTAATGGACAAATTCTGAAGAATTTGAATTAGAATACAACTGTGTGCCTATAAATGAACAGTGTTCATCATACACTTGCTCTGTGAGGGGATAGATCCCAAAAGCAAGGCATCTCTGATATAACAATAAGTTCAGGTTAGTTCCTGAATAATAAAATTTGTAAGGACAGCTTGAGTATAGTAAATTGTTCATTACTTAGACCTATCTATCTTTATAACTTAAGACTATCAACCAACTCTCAACCTATCTCTCCTGCAACAGTAGCCTGAACTCTTATAAGATCCTGAAGTACCCCTAGAATACATAGTATTATTGTCCTTGTCATCACTATTAATATTTATTTAATCCTTTCTACATGGAAGGCATGGTGCCAAATATTTTACACCCATTATCTCATTTAATCTTCCAGTCATCTTATGAGGCTAGTATTATTATTATAAGAAAGTCAAGTTCAAAAAGAAGTAATTTGTCTAATATCACATAGCAGGTACATGGAGGAAGCTGCACTAAAGACAGTAAGACCTAGAAGGGGCTTAGTGGTGATATCTGCCAAACCTCTGCATACTTGTGAGAAATAGGCCATTCACCCAACTTCTGTTTGCATGCACTGAGGAATGAAGATTTAATACTGACAGAGATGGTTATCTTTATTTCACAAGTCTGTAACTGCTCTTCCTTACAATGAAGCTGAACTCAATATCCTTATAACATCTAATCATTAGTCTTGATTATGTCCTTTTGAGATTCCCCACAATGGTTCAAATGAGTCTTCCATGTGACAGTGATTCAAATATGTGAAGGTACAGTCTTCTCTTACCAATACTTAGTTTCCTTCAGTTTCTCTTCATACATTCTGACTCACATATTTCTTATAATTTTTATTATTCTCTCTCAGAAATGCTTTCAGTTAAAAAGAACCTCCTTCACCAAAAACAAAAAATAATTTTAAAAAATTTGAGAGAAATATTAGCAGTCCTGGGTATTTCAGGTAGAATTAACAGGATGACTTTAAAAGTGAGTGAACATATGAAAGAAAAGTTGAAAAACAAAAGATGGAGGAATTAAGCATTAAGTATAAAATAATAAAATTTTTAGCTTACTTACTAAACTAAAAAGAATTTTCCTGAAACATGTCTGTTAAGTTAGTCTGCAATGCATTAATAAATGGACAACATAGATCTCTTCTAAGAAATATTTTAAACATTACATACACTACCACAAAATCTAATCAGAATATACAGATTTTTAAGTTACAATCCACTTTATTGCAGCCCAATTCATAATTGCTAAGTCATGGAAGAAGCCCAAGTGCCCATCTACCCACAAATGGATCAATAAATTGTGGTATATGTACACCATGGAATATTATGCAGCCCTAAAGAAAGATGGAGACTTTATCTCCTTCATGTTTACATGGATGGATCTAGAAAATGTTCTTCTTAGCAAAGTATCTCAAGAATTGAAGAAAAAGTATCCAATGTACTCAGCCCTATTATGAAACTAATTATAGTTACTAACTATAGTAACTAGCTAATTAACCTAATTATAGCTTAAGAATATGTGGAGGAGGAGGGGGAAGGCAAGGGAGGGAGTGGTTGGGTGGAGGGAGAGTGATTGGTGGGATCACCTCTATAGTTTATCTTATAAGAATACAAGTGAATCTTTCTAAAAGTAGAATATAAATGTCTTAATATAATAACTAAGAAAATGACATGAAGATTATGTTAATCAGATTGATGAAAATATTTCAAATTATATATGAAAACACCATACTGTACCCCATGATTGCATTAATGTACACAGCTATAATTTAATTTAAAAAAAAAAGAAGTCCAGCTTCAAGAGTTACTTGCCACTGAAGCAAGGAGCTTATCAAGAGATAATGGTTTATTTTATTGAAAAGGCTTTAAAGAGGTACAGGATTTATCAGTAAATGGCAATATTTTTATTTTTATAGACTTTGCCTTTCTGACTTCAGGTTAAATCTTATCATTGTCATTTGCTTAGCTAAGTTCCTTTCCTCTGAATATCACTACTAAAATGTTAAATGGAGATACAGATATCCCACTCATTCTTTATTAGAGATAAGATAAAACACGGTAAAGACATGTATTGTTTTACTGTGCTTCACTTGATTGAACTTTGAAGGTATTGCATTTTTTTTGTTTCTAGTCCTTATCCTAAACCTTATCTAAACATTTTTTTTGTTTCTAGTCCTTTAAGATCTTAAACTTCAAATGTGAGGTTTATAGCAAAACTACATTGGAAAAGTCTATCTATGGCTGTTTTTTCTTTCCCTACCAAGAAAATGCCAGAGAAAATCACCCCTTATTTAAATAGTAGGTTTAAATAAGACCCAGAGTTCTACAGAATAATATTTCAATGGAAACCTCACACATCACACAAAGAATTAAGATGACCTTAAACTGAATGAAGACGACTGATAGATGCCTTAACTGAGATAACAGTGACATTGGCATTATCTGAGAAGGATTTTAAAACATCCATGATAAAAATACTTTATAGTCTATAAGCCAAATGACAAAGAAGGCAAAGAAATAGAAAGTCTCAGTAAAGAAGCAGAAAGTATTAAGAAAAAAATAGAAGATTTAAAGAACTGAAGGAAATCTTAGAACCAAAAAGTATAATAACTGAATGAAAAATTCAGTGGATAGGCTTAATAGCAGAACAAAGAGAGAAAAGAATCAATGAATAGAAGATAGAAAATTAGAAACTACCCAATCTAAAGAACAGAGGAAAAATAGACACAGTACAAACTGAGCCTCCTTATTAAACTATGTCAAAAGATTGGGCATTTGTGTTATTTGAGTCCTGGAATGAGAGGAGAAATAAATAGGGAAGTGCAAATGAAAAAAAAAGTGCTGAAAGGAAATTGTCAGTGCCGCTGTCACACCAACACTGCGCACAGGAAACAGCCAGTACACAGATTGAAAGTACAAGCTTGTAAGAGGTGAGGCTCCCCATAGATGCAGGAGAGCCCCAAGTAACCTCCGGGTGGCCATTTATTGAAACCATACACAAGTGTGGGGGCCCCACTTACAAGGACTATGTGTTTAATAATTGCTACATGCTCTTTCCCCATGGGCTCCACTCCCACCTTGTTGTGTCACAGATGTTTAAGGTCCAGCACCTGGTTACTAATGAGCAACTGATCTTATCTCATTAGAGCTGTTAGTTGCTCAAGGGCTTGTCTCCAGGCTGCAAAACTTCTCCATGCTGGCCAGGAGATTGCCCAGCCTCCAGAGCAGGGGTCCTCAAACATTTTTAAACAGGGGGCCAGTTCACTATCTCTCAGACCATTGGAGGGCCAGACTGCAGGCTCTGGGACGAGTTGGCTGCTAAGCAGGACAGGCAGCAGTGGCAAAAACACCTGGTGAGCTGGATAAATGTCCTAGGCAGGCTGCATGTGGCCCACAGACGGTAGTTAGAGGATGCCTGCTCCAGAGCCTCCCTCAGGAACAGGTGACCGTTCCTATAAGCATGGTGCTCAGTCTCTTATAGGAAATTCAACTAAAAATGGCATTCATTTAGCAACATTCATAAAACTACTAATTTAAGAAACAAACCTCCAATCTCAAACAGGATAAACCCAAAGAAATTTAAAACCGACACACATACTGGTTAAAATTTTTGAAAATGAAAAACAAAAAAATAAAAATTTAAAGGCACCAAGTAAAAATTACTTTATATATACAGAGAAAAACAATGTAATTGACAGCGCATTTTTTTTTTTTTTTTTAGGCAGAACCAAGGTGGTCAGAAGGAAGTGGAATAACATTTTCAAGTGCTGAAAGAAAAGTATTACCAACCAAGAATCCAGTGTATACTGAAAGTCTCCTCAGGAATGAAATAAAAATCAAGAAATTCTCAGATGATGCAAAACTAAGAGTATTTGTAACCAGCATCCTTACTCTTAAAAACTGGCTAAAGGAAGTTCTGTAAACAGAAAAAACACAATAAAACCTGATGTCCTGATGAAAGAGGGCAAAACAAAAAGAATAAGAGAAGGTGCAAACAAACAGAGACACATACATTTGACAACTTAGAAAGGATCAACTATTTCCTTAAAAAAGAAAAACTGTATTACTCAACATAAAACAGATAATTTGTGTAGGGCCGTAAGTACTCAAGAAATTAAATTTCTAGCTTAAAACCTCACCAAACAAATTATCCAGTCACATATGGTTTTTCTGGATAATTCTACCAAACATTTAAAGGAAGAAATGACACAAATTCTATATAATCTCTTTAAGAAGATAAGAGGAGGGAATTCTTTATTTATTTATTTTTTTATTTTTTAATTGAATGGTAACTGTGTACATTGATGCACTTTGGGGGTACAGTGTGGCGTTTTCACACACAATCCAAGACACTTCCATCAAACTGGTTAACATAGCCTTCATGTAACTTTCTTAGTTATTATGTCAAAATATTCATATTCTACTCATAGAAAGATTTGCTTGTACCCTTGCAAGATGAACCACAGAAGT
>CAUYTI010127983.1:0-44238 GCA_963575145.1 Galago senegalensis | reverse complement strand
CCTGGGTAGAGTGCCATGGCATCACAGCTCACAGCAACCTCCAACTCCTGGGCTCAAGCGAGTCTCCTGCCTCAGCCTCCTAAGTAGCTGGGACTACAGGCACCCGCCACAACGCCCGGCCATTTTTTTGGTTGCAGCCATCATTGTTGTTTGGCGGGCCCAGGCTGGGGATTTGAACCCGCCACCTTAGGTGTATGTGGCTGGCGCCTTAGCCATTTGAGCCACAGGCGCTGAGCCTTGGCCCTCTCTTAAGTGGAGACTGTGTTTGTGGGTGTGTGTGGGTATTGCTGGGGGAGATTAAGTCACCAGTGACCCTTTTCACTGTATCCCTCTAGTGTCAGTGTGTGGGGTCTTTTTTCCCCCCACCAGGGAAGTACCCATACAATTTCCTGCTTTAGAATTCTGGAGGTTGTGTGAGGGTGAACTTGGCTGCTTGCATTCTGGAAACAGAGCAGGAAACACCGTGGTGTTATGTGTCGCCGTGTAAGGAGTAGACTTCCACTAAATTCCTCTATTTTTACTTGTTACCTAGCTTCTTTCCTTTGGTAAACCCATTTATCTGAATTCAGAGCCTCTTTGGTTTAATTTTTCGCAGAGAAAAGACTTCCAGTTTTCTTGAGCGTGAGGAGAGGTGGCCACCTGCCTCCTGCATGGGTAAGGACACCTACAGACCCCAGATACACATTTCTAGTAACTTCCCTTCTTTTTACCTAACTCCCATGTTCTCTGGGACGTGGGTTGAAAGTTTGTATATGAGCTTCCAAGATTGCTAACACACCATTCTGAATCTGATGAGTTTCTATTTAATATCTGGTGAGGCAAGTTCATCCTCATTATTCTTAATTTTCTTGGCCATTCTTAGACGGTTTTTCCATGAAAAAAATTACAAAATAGTTTAAATCTAAGGTACGGTATAGGTCAATACATATTTTATAACAATTTAACTTAGTTTCCCAAATAAGCCTACTGGGATTCTAACTGAATTCTTATTCATCTTTATCTTTGTATCTCTGAGTGCCTCGCCAAGGGCCTGGATCATGTTCTCCTCTCAAAAACATCTGTTAAATGGAAATAAACCTCTGATCCTAACACCTATGCTTTTTCTATTACACTCTCCTGTCTGACTTGTGCTCAGATCACAGAGCCAGCTGGTAGCAGAACCAGGCGAACTCAGGTCTCATAACTCACCATCCAGTGGTTTTTACATCACACTCGCACCCGTAAAATAATTCCTAGCTTCACACAGTCCTACGTAAAGGCCACACCAGAATGAGTGGAAGGTGATAAAGCCGTGGAAGTTGAAGTGTTTTAAAATCCCAAAGAAATCTCTTTGTTTGGGTCATGCCTTCCCATGTCCATCTCCAGCTTTTGGGGTGGGAGAGCAGGATGGGCAGGTGATCCCTCCAGCCCAGATGGGCACATTTATGGCAGGGCAGAGGGAATGCTATCAAGGTTATTTATGTTTCCCCATAGGAGGGGCCATATTTCAATGGCATGAAGACGAGTGCGAAAGTAGAATGGTTTATCTGCCACGTCTGATCCATGTGGAGTTTAAGTAATAAAGTTTATTAGTGCCCCTGATTTAATATGACACACTTCCAGTGCAAATTACTCTGAGATCATCGTGTTCATAAAATATGACAGAAATCTTTTAAGTGTGAGCATAAGTTCTGAATTAATTTAATAACCTAGTCTGGGAAAAGGCATGTGGTTTAAAACATAACATTATGCACTGAGCTCATCCATTTCTCTTCCACACCCCTCCCCCCACTGCCTCCAATTCCTTTGACTCTTTTGAAAATCCTGTCTTCCTGTCTCAAGTCATCTAGTTCCTTCTCAGGGCTCAGGGCTTTCCTTTCCCCAAGAGGTCTGGATGAGACTTTCTCATTTCATGATTTTTTTTTTTTTTAAGCCAAAGGAGGTAAGAAAAGCTTCATCTTTGTCTACTGTACCACCCGCCCCCCTTTTTAAAGACAGAGTCTCACACTGTGTTCTGGATAGAGTGTTGTGGCATCACAGCTCACAGCAACCTCAAACTCTTGGGCTCAAGAGATCCTCCTGCCTCAGACTCCCAAGTACCAGGGACTACAGGCACCTGCCACAATGCCCAGCTGTTTTTTCTATTTTTAGTAGAGATGGTGTCTTGCTCTTGCTTAGGTTGGTCTTGAGCTCCTGAGCTGAAGGGATCTACCCACTTCAGCCTCCTAGAGCATTCTGTAAAATGTGGATTCAGTCAAAAGGCTCCACTTCAGATCTGAGAAGGGCCTTCAGGCTGCAGGCTCCCAAACCCTGCGCCCTGGCCACTGAGGGAGGGTTCGTCTTTCTGTACCTGAGGGCCCTTGAGCACAGCTGGTTGAAGTCCTTAATGGTGAGAGCAATGCTTACCCTCTGTGATATATGGCCTTGGTGGGGCTGGGAGGTGGTGGAAGAGTGGGAAGTGACCATCAAGGCCGTGGTGGTGGGGAACATGAACACCCACCCTCCCCGGCAGCAGCAGACACATGCCCTAACTCTCAAACGCACACGACATCCCTGTGAAAATTGTGAACTGTAAGTCAGGGGTCTGTTTATCCTTTGGCAATGTAAAATGCACACACATACGAATTTTCATCAAGGTAGAAAAGAAGAATAAAGAGAAACTGTGAACACTCTGGTTTAACTGAAGCAGGATGCTGTTCCGCCTTCCATCTGTGGCAGGGCTGTGACCACGGTGTTGGAGAATCCAATCCAGTTACCCGCGTCCTGCTCCTGCTCCAGTGGAGGAGCCAGGCCGCCCTCCTTGCTACTGTCTCACTCCCTCCCTTCCTGGGCAATGTGGGTGATCCTGTACTTTTTCTGCCCCTTAAGGTCCCCCTTTGTGCTGTCTGTCAAGTAGGCAGGGACGCTGGACTGGAGGAACCTTCTGACATCTGCCTTATGTGTCCTGCAGTCCTCTTGTTTGGTCCCCCTTTCAGCATCCAAGCAGAGGCTGGGGTGGGGCCAACCTGCACTCCCAGTTCTCAGTCCCCTTCCCATAGGAAGGCAGGGCACGGTACTCCCAGTGGGTTAATCAGCTCCTCGGAGCAGCAGCCCCCAAGCTCCAGATCTCACCCAGTGTGGGGGCAGGGGAATGTGACTCCGAGTTCTGGACTGTCCAGAAACTGTCCTCTGGAAACTGTCAATATCAAGAGAGCAGAACAGGTGTTATGGAGAGACCACAGGCTGTTCCTTCCAGGGAAGCCCAGAGAGTGGCAGCTGCCACCTTCTCAGCAAGGGGAGCTGCTGGAGGGACTTTGAGGCCTTACTGATGCCCGCCTGTCCTCACACCTCAGGCCTGTGGGGCTGGATAGCCTCCTCCGTGCCTGGGTTGGTCTCAATGCCTCTGCTTGGACTCCTGGGGTGCCTTTCCCCCTTGTGTGAGGATGTCTGTCTCTGACAGGGCTGCTCAAGTCCCGTCTCTTCACAAAATCTTTGCCCTCCCTGCCCCCCCGAAATCAGCCAACAGTGACATCTTGCTCCAGGGGTCTCCCGGTGCCACACATCACTCAGAGGGTGCGTTCGGCACTTTGTGATATTCAAATTAACTCTCAAACTGTGCACTGCATTATTTTGTTCTCTAATTACTTTCTGTGGCTAAACCTCGTGTCACTGGCCAGGCTGTAAACGCCAACCAGCAACAAGTCCAGGACTCTGGCGTCTGGGCGGGAGGCTCTTGGATAAGGGAGAAAATCGGAGTCTCGACTGTGGGGGAGGAGTCAGAGCTGGGGACATGCCAGCCTTTCCCAGGACCCAGGTGCCCATTCAGCCAGGTGGAGTTGGAGGGGCTGCTCTTGGGCTTCCTGGCCCCTGTGCCTTCCACACTGGGGGAAACCGAGCCACCTCCCCACCTGCTCTCAGAAAAGCCCTGGAGCTTTTCTTCTTGCTTCCTCCTCCAGCCTGTAGCACGTGGACTCTCCTTTCCTCGTGTCTAATGCCCATTATCTTCAAAAATCAGCTCTGATGTCGTCTTTCTCAGAAAATGCAGCCTAGTCCCTTGGCTGAAAATCCCCCTTCCCTTCACGGAATCCCACTGAAACCCATTTGTACCTTTTTGATGGTATTGGGCACATTTTGTTTTGCGTTATTATATGTTTGTATTAACTGATTATTTTTTGTATTAACTTTTGCTGCCATTACGAATTATCACAAAGGTAGTGGCTTAAAATGACATACATTGATCTTATGGTCCTGTAGGTTAGCTGTCTTACATGGATCTCACTGGGCTCAAATTGAGGTGTTAACAGGGCTGTGACCCTCCTGGAGGCTCCAGGGGACAGTCCATTTCCTTGACTGCTCTATCTTCCAAAGACTGCCCACATTTCTGGGCTCTTGGCCCCTACTTCCATCTGCAGTCCGGGCTGCGGGGTCTGCTGGGTTGGAGCTCGATCCCCACTTGTGTGCTTTCTCTTCCACAGTCGGAGGGCACAGGGCTAGCTCGGCAGGGCCTCGGTCACACCACATCCTGTAGAGTCCCACTGGACTTTTGGGCTGCTGTCCACATTTTGCTAACTCAGAGACAGCTCGAAGATGACATTAACTTACATTTCAAATAATGCATTCTAGATCAGAGCCTGCAATGACTCTGAGGTAAGTGCTGGTATTTTCCTGATGAATAAAAAACCCCTTCCTGGCCAGGCAAGGGGGCTCATGGCTATAATTCTAGCACCCTGGGAGGCCGAGGTGGGTGAATTGCCTGAGCTGAGGAGTTGCAGACAAGCCTGAGCAAGAGTGAAACCCTGTCTCTAAAAACCATAGCCCAGTGTTGTGGTGACTGCCTGTAGTCCCAGCTACTTGGGAGGCTGAGGCAAGAGAATCACCTGAGCCCCAAAAGTTTGAGGTTGCTTTGAGCAGTGTCTCCAGGGCACTCTACCCAGGGGGTGACAAAGTAGACTCTGGCTCAAAAACAAACAAACAAACAAACAAACAAAAAACAGCTACTGGGGATACTGGGGAGGCTGAGGAAGGAGGATCTCTTGAGCCCAGGAGTTTGAGGTTGCTGTGGGTTAGGCCGACACCATGGCAGTTTAGCCTGGGCAACAGTTAAGTGAGACCCTGTCTGAAAACACAAAAACAAAAAACCCCTTCCTGTATCCAAAAGACAGGATGTGGTTTCAGGGCATTTCCTGAGAGAAGTTCCGCCAGCCCATCCAGTAGAGCCATCTCATTTTAAAACCAGGGAGCCAAACGTGAAAAAACAACGTCCCCATCTACCTGTCTCCTGTTCACCTGTCACCACCATGAGGAGATGGCACTGTGATGTGGGCTTCTTCCCAAGGGTAAAATAATTTCCCTGATGGAGCTGGACATGTGATTCCCGCAGGGGTGGGTATCAGGTCCTAGACCTTGGTCACCCGGAGAGCCCTCTGGGCACCAAGCCAGGCTCCAGGGGCAGGGACAAGCGTCCTGAAGAGGAGTGCCTGCTTCCAGATCCCTGATGCTCCTGACTGTGAGCCCTGGTGGGCACGGGTGATGGCAAGTGGGTGGTGGAAATGTGAAGCATCTGTGGGCCGCAGGTCCCAGCCTCTCCTGCACCCCAGCCTGTGTGTCACCATCCTCTCGCTCCCATGCTGTCCTCAAGGCCTGTCCCTCTCTGGTGCTTTTCTTGCTGCGCTCTGAGTTGGCAGAATGGGCAGCTTCTTCCTTTGTGCTTCCTGTTCTCACGTCATTATTTTATTCCCACCTGTTTTGCCCGTCTGCCTGCACCCCCAATCTGTGAGCCTTCTGGGCATGTCCAGCTAGCTCAGCATCCCCAGAGTCTGGGACTAACTAGCAGGTTCAGTGGATAGATGAACACATTTATAAATGTCCATCACTGCCATCCTTCAAGGGCCACCTACTTTTCTGTACTCTTTTGTCCAGTTTCTTCCAGATCAATGACTTCTCAATTCTTACCAGCCCTTTATTCAATGAACATTTGCAGGACACTATTAATTGGACTTGGTTCTGTGACAATTCCTAGATTCCTGTCCCCAAGGAATTTTAGGTGCAGCTGAGAGTAGAGGTAGGCTAATCAATTACGAAGTGAGATAGGTGCTGTTATAAACAGCCATAGGAAAATAAAGGTCATTTTTAGCAACCTTTGAAAATGCACGTCAGTGATGGTTTTATCATTTTGGTGCTAGAATTAAATTTTAATGAAGCTGAATGTAAAACTCTGAATTTGCTTTTGTGTTGTATTGCAGATTAAGTATATTTTTTCAAAATTAGAAAATAATGTGTCTATTGAAGAGATTCAGAGAAACATAAAAACGTAAAGGAGAAATAAAATTATTAATCCACGTGCAGAGATGACTACTGTTAACTCCTTGGTGTGCAAGGCTAGCTAACTCCTAGCCTTTTGTTAATTCTTACCTATTTATTATTTCTCTATGACTGTCGATTTTTTAGAAACAAAACAAAACATAACTGGAATCATCAAAGTTTTCATTCCTTTTCCTGTTTGATCATGAACACTTTCTCTTATTAGTAAATATTATGACACATATGATTATCAATGACTGTGCAAGGTGACTGCATCATGACTAAAATGAAAAGTGTTCTTCCTGTGTTGGGTTTACACCATTTTCAGTTTTTACTATTATAATTAGTGGGATATTTTTGTACAAAATCCTGTGTTCTTTACATATTTTTTTTCCCTTTGGGGACAGTCATCTTTTTCCTATTGATTTCCCCCTTACATATCAAGAGCATTCAACTTCTGACTTATTTATTAAAAACCAATCCTAGTGAATCACTTGAGCCCAGAAGTTTGAGGCTGCGGTGAACTATGATGTACTCTAGCCTGGTTAGGCCCCCATCTCAAAAAAATTATATATAGTATATACATATATATAAATACTGTATATATTTCCTGTTTTGTCTTTTAATTTCTTTTTTTTTTTTTGAGACAGAGTTTTAAGCTGTCCCCTGGGTAGAGTGCTGTGGCATCATAGCTGACAGCAACCTCCAACTTTGGGGCTCAAGAGATCCTCTTGCCTCAGTTTTTCTATTTTTAGTGGAGACGGGGTCTTGCTTTTGCTCAGGCTGGTCTCGAACTTGTAAGTGAGTGCTATCCACCCGCCTCGGCCTCCCAGAGTGCTAGGATTACAAGTGTGAGACACCACACCTGGCCTGCCTTCTAATTTAGCTTAATGTTAGTCTCTTAAAGGTAGAAAGAGCCTTTGAGGACTTTTACCCCGTCTTATCTGACAAACAAGGAAACTAAAGTCAAAATATTGAAATGACTCCCAAATCGCTCCGCAGAGTGTGACTCAACGTAGGTCCCTGTGCTTTCTGTGTTCAGAAATCGTGACATTGCCTCTCTCAGTCCACCAGGACTGACTGGGGATCCTTTTTCTTTGCTCTCTGGTGGTTCTGTTCCTGTTAGTTTCACCTCCCTATGGGGGGAGCAGGGACTGTCTCTCAAAGTCACTCTCTGTCTACCCACCCAGTTCCAGTCTTCTGCTTCCTGCACACGATTCCCACCAGGAGTCTCCTTGTTTCTTAGTAAATGCTCATTGGTTCATACACTGGTTTGGAAGAGTTATTAGTAATGAATACACAACATAACTCTTTTGATGCATACAGCAAATCCATAAAGAGGGCAAGGATCATATTACTGTCCCTATTTTATGGATTAGGCAATTGAGGATAAGAAAATTTAAGGGGCTTATTTGAGATTCCACAGCAGACCCTGGCAGAACCAGCCCTGCAGTAAGGTTCGTTTGACTTCAGACTTTTGTTCTGCTGTATTAACTTCTCTCTCCCAGGGCTCCCACCCCAAGACCCCTCACCCCCAACTGGGGCCAAAGTCTGGCAGCTCTTTCTGATGCTTGGACAGGTTGAGGAGGTAGAAGCCAGAGGCCTACGGGGAGCCAGGATCACGGAGCGAGGTCTGGACTGAGTTTCCTGATGGAAAAATCAGAAACCTGTGAAAAGGAGCCCAACTTCACAGGGGCTGAATAAAACTCAGCCCAGGTTTTGTTTTTTTCTTTCCATTTTAAAAAATTAAGGTGAAATTCACATAATATAAAATTAAGCTTCTGGAAGTGAGTGATTCAGCACGTTTAGTCATTCATAATGCTGGGCAGCCCCACTTCTGTCCACCTCTAGAATATTTATTGTTTTTTGAGATAGGATTTCACTCTGTCACCCAGGCTCGAGTGCAGCGGCATCATCCTAGCTCACTGCAACCTCCAGCCCCTGAGCGTGAAAGATCCTCCTGCTTCAGCCTCCTAAGTAGCTGGGTGCCACCTCCACACCCGCCTCATTTTTCCATGTTTTTGTAGAGATGGGGTCTCACTCTTGTTGAGGATAGTTTTGAACTTCTGACCTCAAGTGATCTTTCTGGATGGGCCTTCTGAAATGTTAGGATTACAGGCGTGAGCCACCATGCCCAGCCATCTCAAAACCACCTTTATCACCCCAAAATAAACCCCTGCAGGCAGGAGGAAGCAGTTTCTCCCTGTTCTTCCCTCCTCCCCTCCTGGCTACCACAAACTTCCATTCCATCTCTTTGGACTTAACCTGCTCTGGTTATCTTGCAGATCTACTATGTGACATCTTGAGCCCAGCTTTTGTCACTCAGCAAAATGTCTTATCCATGTTGTAGGGTCAGTTCTTCATCCCTGTTTATGCCCGAATGCTATTCACTGTATGTTTTTGCCTTTTAGCTGTTGCTAGACATTTGGGTTGTTTCTTCTCAGCCTGGGTTTTGAGAATAAGGCTTTGGAGAGTCAGCATCTCTCTCATCATTCTAAAGCCAGCAGTCTCTAGACCCTGTCCCAGTCTCTGTTTGAAAATGCTTTTCTGGAGGTGAGAGTGACGGACTCCTCTGTGCTCCTAAAGTGGGCTCCAGGCTCAGCACCTGTAGTTCAGCGGCTAGGGCGCCAGCCACATACACCAGAACTGGCAGGTTCCAATCCGGCCCCAGCCCGCCAAACAATGACAACTACAACCAAAAAATAGCCGGGCATTGTGGCGGGTGCCTGTAGTCCCAGCTACTTGGGAGGTTGAGGCAAGAGAATCGCTTAAGCCCAAGAGTTGGAGGTTGCTGCGAGCTGTGATGCCATAGACCTCTACCCAGGGTGACAGCTTGAGATTCTGATTCAAAAACAAAAAAAAAGAAAGTGGGCTCCAGACAGAGACTGTGACTGTGGAGAGGGGCGCACAGAGCCGATCGTCTCTCTCTGCGGGTGCTTCCTGGCCTTCGTCCTGGTCGTGATCCCCTGCCCCCTGCAGGTAGGAGAGGGGCTGCCCATAATCACCTCTCTCCTCGACTTCGTTAACAGCTTCAATTAGCCCGTAAGCTGGAGATGCTTCATCAGCCACCTGCGCCTGCAGCAAAATTGAGCCGTCACGTTTATGAACTGCCCGGAGAGTTCTGGGAGGAACCTTGCATATTTTACATTTAATAACTTGCTTCTTATTTTTATTTATAATGTTAATCCTGATTTGGGGGGTGCTGTGGGAGAACACAGGGAAAAAGAGAAAGAGAAGATGACTCTGACACGGAATATGGCAAGGTGTGTGGTGAAGGGTGAGGACACTCACTGCTGCTCTGACCCGCCCCACCCCGCCTGACAGTGAGTGGAAACCAGCACAACCTAGGCAGCGGGACCTTTTCTGGCCTTACAGACTGTCCTCTCCTGCCTTCTGTTGGGGTCTCTATGCTCCGATGGGGCTTCTGGGGTCCAGGGACACTTGATGGCCTTTAGGGGGGCCAGTGTCCAAAGTGGGTTCCTCCTCACTCCCTTCCCACCCAGCCACAGCCCTGCTTCATGTGCTTCTCCTAGCGCCAGGCTGTGGGTGGGACAGGTGCCTCCATGGGGCCTGGGAAGTGTTTTTACAGAGTGTTATGCTGTGGGGTTTGCTTAGAGAGTCCCTTAGCATCTTTCAAAACAAGTGTTTCAGTGACTCCCCATTTAGTGACTCCTTATTCTGAATTTGAGGATGCCAAAGTCCAGAAAGGGTAAGTGACCTCCCCAAGGTCACTATCTGGTGAGTGGTAGCACTCCGTGGGCATGGAGCACCCTGATTTCAGGGAGGGATAGTAGGGACACTTGGGCTTGGCTCCCAGTCGGCCTCTGACTCCCTGTGTGATCTTGGGCAAGTTATTTTATTTCTCTGGGGCCTGCTCTGCTCCTCTGTACAGCAGGAATAGTAAGAATCTTCACTATGTAGGATTGCGGTGGGGGGGGGATTGTCTCAGATCCGGTTCATAAACGCACTTGGTAAACAACACACAGCTGCGTGTGTACTAAGTTTTGATTGCCTCCCGCTGAGAGACGTGTTGTCCTGCGGCATTGTTGGATAGAGTCTAGGACAGGGGTTTGCAACTGTTCGGAAAGGGCAGGTTACATGTCATCTGGGCGTGGTGTGCCTTATGTTCCCTGCAGAACCACTCGCCTCCCTGACAAAGTGCCAAAGCAGCGTAGACTATACATAATCGAATGGCTGTGTTCTAATGGAACTTTATTTCAAAAAACAGGCTGTGGCTGGTTTTGTCCTGCAGGCTGTAGTGTTTGGACCCCCATTACAGGCTGTAGTGGTTGGACCCCCATTACAGGGCAGCAGGGTCTTGGGGCTCCAGGCACTGGTTCTGAGAAAGCAAGACTGTCTCGTAGGAGTGTCCTCTGACCATGGACCTGCTGAGGCACATCCACTGTGCTACAGTCTGGTTGTTTCAGGTTAAACCATTTAGTTTAAACTGAAAATGATCACTCCCAAGAATGTAGTGTTAAAAGCTCAATTATACCAGCCTCCTGGGGACACGTCTCAGGGAAGCTGCATGGGCCTGGTCTCTGCTCTGGGAGCTTGGCCCAGCTCACGTTAGAGAGAGGAAAAAGAGCCTACTCACGCCAACTGCTTTCATCTGTGACAATCAAGGAAATGCTTCTGCACCAAAGATTTTGTGCTTGGAAAGATGATCCTAATTTCTTCCATAGCTGCCGCTTCCCTGACCATCTCCAAGGCTATTATTCTGGATGTTAGGGCTAAAGGAGAGGATGGAGAACCCTGGAGATGCTGGGTTGGGAGATGGCTGGCTGCTGCTGTTCCTGTCCACCTGCTGCATGCATGCTGGGCTTTGATCTCAGAGTCTCACAGACCCCAGATCTAATCTCCAGCACCTTATGAGGTAAATTATGACTGCCATCCTACAGGCGGAGGAGCAGAGCCCCAGAGAGGTTAGTTTACCTGCCCAAGGGAGTGAGGTTGGAGCCAGGATTCAGCTGGCATTAGTGTGATTCCCAAGCTCATTATCTTTCCACTGCACCTCGTTGCCAGGCGGATATCAGAAATGCATTCACGTGCTCCATCCACACCCTCTTTCTCTGGGGCACAGCTGGGAAACAGAGTGGTAAAGTTGGAACAAGAGTGGGCAGAAAACCAGGCATCCTTCCCAGGCTCTGCTCAGGTTCTGCCCAGGCTCTGCCCAGGTTCTGCCCAGGTTCTGCCCAGGCTCTGCCCTGGTTCTGCTCAGGCTCTGCCCAGGCTCTGCCCAGGTTCTGCCCAGGCTCTGCCCTGGTTCTGCTCAGGCTCTGCCCAGGTTCTGCCCAGGCATCCTTCCCAGGCTCTGCCCTGGTTCTGCGCAGGCTCTGCTCAGGCTCTGCCCAGGCTCTGCCCAGGTTCTGCTCAGGCTCTGCTCAGGCTCTGCTCAGGTTCTGCCCAGGTTCTGCCCAGGCTCTGCCCAGGTTCTGCCCAGGCTCTGCCCAGGCTCTGCCCAGGTTCTGCCCAGGCTCTGCTCAGGCTCTGCCCAGGCTCTGCTCCTCAGTTGCTATTTGACCTTGGGCAAGTCACTGCCTCAGTTTCCACATCTGTGCACGGAGGCAGCCTTGAAAGTACCTTCCAGCTTTGCGATTCCCAGAGCTTTTCCGCACATAGTCTGTGATGGCCAATTGTTCTGCTCCTTCCTGTCTGGCTGCTGGATGGGAGGGTGGGAGAGAGAGGGAGCTGGAGAGCAAACTCAATCAATTCTGAACCCAGACCAAAGCCTAAGAGATAGGGCATGGCATGCTGAAAGATGATGGCTGGCAAAAATCATTAGAAGCATCTTTCAACAATCCATATGCCGTTATCGATCTTGTTATAGATCATCTTCCTCCATTCCTTCCCCTACCTTTTTTTTTTCCCCCAAGATCTTCTGGATCAATACAGCAAGTGCATTGAGACTGTAGCAACACATTTAAAACCTTATAAAAGGTTATTTAGTTGCTAACAGTGCAGTGGTTTCTGCAAAGCCTGCCAAAAGGTTACAGCTTTTTGGGGATCATAAATTACAGACGACAGGAAAAAAGTAAGTGCGGTTTTCTTTATTGTCTTGATGATGGATGGACTCCCGAACAGGGCAGAAAATACATCATATCACCTTTAATGGGCGTGCATTTCTGCAGCCATAACTCACAATTTTAAAATAGAAAATGGTGAAATATGGCGTTGTATATTCCACTTGTGACATATTTATGAGTCCTTGCCTTCTTATAAATACAGTGATTGCTGTTTCAAAGCACCATGTCAGGTATGAGCTGAGCACAAACAGCTGGCGCGGCTGAAAAATTATAGCCAGAGTGGACGTTTTCAAAAACTCTCTCTCGCAGCAGTAAATTTACAGTGTTTGCACTAACTGTTATTAAAACCAAATCCATATCTTGGCAACAGGAATCCATTGCTCAGTAACAGCTGGAGTGACAGTGTGCCCTGACAGCTGGGGTGAGCTGTGAACTTGGCCATGGTGTACATCACAGAGGGAAGGTCACAGGCCTCAGACTGAAACCAGTGGGTTCCTGGGTTTGGAGCCCAGGCCAGGGGCCCTGCTGGGCACGCCTCTGTTTCCTGCCTGGCCCTCGGGTCCAGGTATGCTGCTCCCAGCTCTCTCCCAGCCTGGGAAGGATCCTCTCCTGACAGTTTTCTGTCTAGGCCTTTAAGCTTTTTGGCCCTGCTCTCTGCTGGCTCCCTTCTCTCCATCCAGCCAGTCATTCCAGTGTCCAAAGAAGGGAGCAACAGAGCTGTAGACAGGGACAGATCATGTGAGTATAGCCCAGACAAAGGACAGGCTGGTGTGGGCTGGGGAGCAGGCAGAGATCAATTAGGCTTGGGGTTAAAAAAAAAAAAAAGCAGGCTAAAAATAGGCCAGTGGGTCTATGCAAGAATGATTATTTTCAATTCTACCAAAGTTTGTGGAGTTCCTATTATGGACTAATTTTAAGAGCTAGAAATATAAAAATGAATAAGGCATCACTTTGACTCCCGAGGAGCTTACAGTCTACACACTGCCTGAGACTCAGCTAATTAATACTACACTTTACATAGTTTTGATTACCTGTGGGGTACTGCGTCCACTACTCAGGGTGTGGATACATCAACAGCCCAGACTCTCACACTGTGTATTAAATACATATGACATTCAACTTGTACCCCCTAAATGTATTAAAATAAAAAATACATAAACATGAAAAATATTTCATTATATACTATATATATAATGAACATTATATATTTTTGCTCTTTACCCTTTCTAAATTATTTCCTTTTCTGGCTGTTTGAAGAGCTGAATAATACACACAGCAGAGTGGAGGAGACTTCAGGTGGTGTGATCAGTGAGCGAAGGCGGGTTCAAAAGAGTGCACGGGCGGTGCCTGTGGCTCAAAGGAGCAGGGCGCCCGCCCCATATGCCGGAGGTGGCGGGTTCAAAAGAATGCACAGGCTGGGGTTCAACTCACAAGGCATCCAGGGACCAGTGCACACGCTGGGGTTCAACTCACACAGTGTCCAGGGACTGGCGCACAGGCTGGGGTTCAACTCACAAGGTGTCCAGGGACTGGCGCACAGGCCGGGGTTCAACTCACAAGGTGTCCAGGGACCGGTATACATGCTGGGGTTCAACTCACACGGCATCCAGGGACTGGTGCACAGGCCGGGGTTCAACTCACACGGCATCCAGGGACCAGTGGGATGAATCCACAGGAAACAGGGTCAGAAGGGTGCTTACCACCTGGGGAGGGTGGGGAAGTGGGAAGAAGCCTGAAGAAATCTTGTTGGGGCTGGGAATGGCTTTCTAGCTAGATCCGGGTGGAGGTGACATGGGGCATACATAAGTCAAACTGTTGCTCTGTAAATTTAAGATAATGCACTTTACACACTTCGCTTTGTATATGTTATAGTTCAGCTCCCTTCCTTTCCTCCCTGGGCACACTCAGGGGACAGGCGTTGGTTCTTGTTTTACAGCTGGGGAGACCAAGGCACAGGTGCCCGAGGGCACGCAATTGGATTCAGAGGGGCACACAAGTGTCTCAAGCTGACACTTTATATTTCTGTGATAGTCTCACTTTAATGGGTAGCCCTGAGGTGGAGCCTGCTGGCCATCAGGCGGCCTCTTGGTGTGACGCAGTGTTTTCAGACCCTTTCTGGCAGCATAAACTGTCCTCTTCTTACCGTACAGATTGGCTCAGCGCTCTGCTTTTCATGACACCCCAAAGTTGCCCTTGGTCTCTAGTGTGAACTTGAGGCTCTGGAGAATGAGGTTTGAAAACCAGTGGTCCAGTGACTTCTAACTCTGGCTTTGCAACCTGCTCAGCTCATTCCTGTTAATATCAAAGGTAGGTATAAAATTCACACAAACATCTAGGACTAATTATACACATACCGTTTCATTCTTTCTTTCAACATTTGCTGAGATCCTTGTATGGGCTGAAAGGAGGTATTTGCTAGAGCTGTTCAGGGGGCTGGGGCTTAAGAGTGACCACTACAAGGTCCCTGTTTTCAGGAATTTGCAGGTTAGTGAGGGGGCTGCTCTGTCTGTGCTGGTAGCAAGGACAGATGGATTCCCCTGTGGGGTGGTGGAAGAGGACTTTGTGAGGGGGTGATGTTCACGCTGAGTCTTGAGGAAAAGTACAAGCTCACCAGAAGGAGTAGTTTCAATGAAGGGAGCAGGTTGAGCAGAGTCCAGGATGCCAGGGACATGGTTGTAAGGGAGGTGTGGCCCTCAGAGAGGAGGTGGAACAGGTGGGCTGGGGATATATTTTGGGAGATGTTAAAAGTTATCCCAAGCAGTGAAACTGGTCAGATCTGGGCCAGAGCTGGCTGCCTTTGGAGTGAGGGGAGACCAATTTCACAGCTGATTCTAGGATGAGCTTCTGTGTGGGAGGTGCTATGGCTTGTGTTGGTCTCTGTAGGACCTAAGATTGTGTCATTCACATTTACATAATAATCAAAGAACAATCATGCTTCACAAAGTTTGGAAACTATATATTGCAGGGGTCCTCAAACTTTTTAAACAGGAGGCCAGTTCACTGTCCCTCAGACCATTGGAGGGCCAGACTGCGGGCCCCAGGATGAGTCGGCTGTTAAGCAGGACAGGCAGTGGTGGCAAAAACACCTGGTGGGATGGATAAATGTCCTAGGCGGGCTGCATGTGGCCCACGAGCCGTAGTTTGAGGACCCCCTGATAGAGATCCAATCCAATGACCCCACCGAATGTGTTTCCCCCCTTAGGAGTAGGTACTAGTTGTATGTGTGTGTGATTTTAAATAGAAATATCTGTTTAAAATTGTAGAAGAAACATGCTTTTTGTAAAACAAAAAACCAATGTGGATAAGAATAAGCTAGAGATGTAGCAAAGGTTGACCTTGGCCTCGGCACAGTCCAAATCTGCCCTGTGGCTTTGGCTCTGGGCTTGGCCTTTGGAAAGTTGCAGAGTTGATCCTGACTTCAATGTCATTTATGGCCTCCCTGAACTTGGGTGTGATCAATTATTGTGTGATTCTATTGTAGCTAAACGTTGTAACAACAGTAGCGATATGAATAAGGTGTGGCATTCAGATCTATTAACAGCAAAACATTCATTTTGAAATAGAGACAATCCCTCTAGATGTAACTTGGAGTGGGACTCTTTTTTGTACTTTATATGCTGAAATTCTATCAATCAGTTGAAGTTAAAATGTGCATTTATTATTGCAAGACTTAAGTGCCATAATATCTATGAATGTGAAAGTTGTTTTTATGTAGAAGAATTATTATGAACTTTCAAATAGTTAACCAGGAAAATAGTTGACACTCAATATGGGTGTCAGGAGAGTATGTTAGCTACGCAACTTTAGGTAAGATATTATATTCTGTTTGGGAATCCAAAATATTGTAAAAATCTAACAAATAACAAGATAAAAAGTAGATTGGGCTATGTCATTAAATCTCATTTTTATAGAAATTATTTGTTGTAACAACATTCATGATATTAAATAAAACAACATTTCAGAACTGTTTTTAATTGTTTAATATTTAATTCTGTTTAGGGCCAGGAATCTTTCAAGAAAAAAAAATCACATCTGCGAATCCTTCATATCTTGTGAGGATGAAAAAAAAGACCGAGTGTCAACTTTTGCCACCTTAAAATTTCAAGAAGAGGAAACATTCTGAAATCACATTCAACATCTGTGATAAATGCTCCTTGATTCAGACATAAAAGAGAATGTAAACATGAAGAGAAAAGACACTTTTTGAGAAAAATATCAAACTATCTTGCTTCTCACCTACCTTGGCTGGAAGTGAGCAACTCTCAGTGACACAAATGGGTGGCAGAAGGGCCATGGAATGTCCCTGTAGGATCACAGTCTAGAAAATCTGTTTCTCCACCCCATGTCAGCCCTCAAAATTTTGCCGTAGCTTTAATACAGAATTATAATAATGAAGTTTTAATACAAAGCCATACACCGGCTTTGATCTCCTCTTCAGCTGAATTTTAACACTTGGCCACTGGCATTCAGCTAGACTGCACCTCTAGCTATAAAGTGCCTCTAAATAGAAATTGAAAATCTTTTCTCTCCCTAACTCCTCCTCTCTTCCCCAGAGATAATCCCTGGTGCTTAAGTCTGTAAGAATTTTGAAACATATTCATAAGATATTTGTATTTTTTCTTGCAACAATGGGGTCATGCCATTATACTGCCCAGTGACTTGCTTGCTGTTTGCCACTCAATGATCTAATTCACACATCTTTCCTGGCACTACCCTTAGTTCTAGCTTATACTTTGTAATAGCTGCATATATTCCAGTGTATAGATGTGGTATTATTGACTTACTCAGTTTCCAATTAGAGAACATTTAGGCTATTTCCAATTTTTATCCATTGTCAAGAATGCTGCAATAAACATTGTCGTACCCTCTCTTTGTAAGCACTCATTATTTTCTTCATGTGCATGTGTCTATTTGCCTGCATATGTATACGCACTTTTTGGTATATCTTGCTCTGTGGGCCTCTAGAAACATTGTATCAATTAATATTTTCACCTTCAGAGCCTATTTCTCTTTCCAACACTGGGCATCATCTGCCTTTTGAATCTTTACCAATGTTAAGGGAAAAATGGTCTCTTGATATTGTAACGTGCTTCTTTTATTATTAGCGAGGTTGGATATCCTTCTGTATGTTACTATGTTGATTACTTTGGGTCACAGAGGAAATGACGTCATCCTCAGTGAAGCGGAACACGTGGGCAGGTGGGCGTGGTGTTCCTGTGTAGGTGGCTCCTGATAGGTGGGACAGGCAGGTGGGCGTGGTGTTCCTGTGTAGGTGGCTCCTGATAGGTGGGACGTGTGAACGCCTTGCGTTTGCATTCCTCCTTAACACAGTCAATGGCTTTCACTTCCTCTTTTCAGTTAATCTTCATCATCACTCTATGAAGAATTTATCATTATGACGACCTTTTTCAAGTGTGAGAAGAGGGCGCTCAGATCCATCTAAGATTTCATAGGTTAAAACAAAGGAGATCTGGAGTTAGAAGCTTGATGTCCTAAACGCCAGTCTTCATTCCACCTCACTGCATTGTGTCTGCTGATGAAAAATTTAAATCCAAGCTTCTGGACGAAAATTTCTCAAATTGTAAAAATCACTATAGTTCGTGAGCACAGCCCTGTAGGTACATTTTCTCACTGGATCCTCACGCCAACTCCATGAGGGAAGAGCAAATTTTTATCCACATGTACAGGTGGGGACTGACCACTGCCAGTGACCAGGAGACTGATCAGGGTCCTGGCCCACAGCCCGTGTATCACACAGCTCCCGTGCCAACCAGCACAGCACTCCCCTGTGCAAGCCAATGAGTCCCCCAAACCTCAGGGCATCATATGGAAACATGAAATGTATTCAGGGCTGGCGTGACGAAATCAGGGTGGGAATTACATCTGATGGATAGTAGGTATTTGGTTTTTCCAACAAGTGCACTGCTGGCATTTGGGGCAGGAAAATTCTTTGTGCAGTACTGCCTCCTGTGTTAGCATCTCTGAGTCCTGCCAGTGGCATCTCTTAGGTACCATGACAACTCAAACCCCACTCTTGAATTTCCAAATGCCTCACAAGAGGGTGTTACTCCTTGGTTGAGAACCACTGGACCAAGGGGCCCCTCCTTGGTCATGGTATTTATTTATTTCTTGGGTGATGTGATTCTTTTGTTTGTCTGGGATGGCGTGACGTTCAGGGCACTCCTCTTGGAGAGGGAGTAGGTGGATCTGGAGAGTGTTCTGCAACGGGGATGTGGTGTTTCTGGGCCTTCCCTTGACGCTGATCCCGGAAGCCCTGCAGCAGATGCAGCCTCTGTCTGCAGACAGTCAATAAATGTCAGTCCTTGCTCTTGATGGATGTCTGGGTGTCTGCTGTTCTGTGCTGGGCTCTAGCCCACGGCAATCACTTTTGCAGGCCCAGAGATTTTTTTCTTTCATCTGATTGCAGAGGCGGCAGCAGGCAGGAGGATCACCGGCTCTCAGTCAGGTTGCGGAAAGGCTTTGAAAAGGTTGGTGATCGAGCTCTGGGGGCTGGCTCCTCTGAAAGCCAACCCGGCCCAGTCTTCTGGCCATGACAGCAGACCCACTGTTGAGCAGAGGCCCTTCTGCAAAGCTTCTGCCATTCCTAGGGCTGCTATGGGCCTCATGCTGCGTTCAGGAAGGGCTGGGGCCTCTGGGTGCAGTCAGCAGAACTTCAGGAAACTCAGGGAGAAAAAGGCAATGAGCGGCTACTTGGGACCTGGCTCTGGGCCCGAAACTGACTCTGTCTACCAGCTGTACCCACCAAAGTGGCTCTGTGGGCACACCCTTCAAAGTGGTGGCAGCTGTGCAGTACTTATACCATTGCTCCTTCCCAGTTTGCCCAGTGAAGAGTTAAAACAGGAGAAATCAGAACTTGTCATCCTGTGAAGGGGAAGTTCTTGACAGCAACTTCTTGAAACCCCTGGGCCCCTGTCGCAGGAAGGAACCAGGCTTGGCACGGATTAGAAGTACAAGCTTGTAGGAGGCAAGCTAGTCCTTCTCTGTAGGTATCCCCGAGCAACCTCTGCACCAGCCTTTTATTGAGACCGTACAACACAGGTGAGGGGAGTAATTAACAAATGACCCGTGCTGAAGGCCTGGGCTCTTCTTCCATAAGGAGCACCTGCGGATGAATGGCGTGAGGGTCCACCCCCCAGCTGTAAATCATCTTGCTCAGAGGTTGTCTGGTTCTTGGCGTCCTCTACAGCTACTGGATTTCTAACAGGAGGGAGAATGTTCCTTCTGGGTTCTCCTTCCTTATTTGTGTAGACAGAAGAAATCTTTACCATGGAAGAGCAATTGGGTTTTAAATGGATCCATACATGATATATTCTGAGAACTTGGTAGTCCCCCCTGCCCAGGGCAGGCTCCTGCCCCAGGAGGCTATGAGGTGAAGGGGGCGGGGCCTCTTAAGGGGCTGTAAGTCACTGTTTCCTCTGTTGGGAAAAATCTGGGCAGAGAATTCCAGCTTGAGGCTCTGGCCCTGTGGACTTTCAGTGAGCTTCTTCCTCAGCAAAGAAGTGCTCCTCCCCGGAGGACTCTGTGGGGCTCTGAGGGAGGTCGGGGTGATTTGTGGGCCCTCTCAGGCCTTTGCTCCTTGGATCTGCTCACTGTGTGCTCACCGTCTTTCCTGGGAGACACAGCTGCCATGCACTGTGTGGCTTCAGGAGTCAGCGGGGCGGGGCAGTTGGGGCCTTTGCGGACTGCTGATGTTGGCATTATCAGGCCAGTGTTTGCCTCTATGGAGGGAAGTCACAGGGACCTGTTAGGGATGTGTTCTTTATAATGATCACAGTGGCTCTCCATTAACTGTGTGCCTTTGTCTTAATGCAGGCCTGGGTCACAACCAAAGTGGATGGATCCTCTGACGTGGCTAAACCTTGCAGACTTGGGGTTGACTGAAGAGCATGCTCTCCGTGAATGCAGTGTGCTATGGACACATGGGCATCTCTGTAAACATCCCCAGACATTCAGCATGGAGACAGTCAACTCATGGGCTAGCACATTTTCTTAGAAATCTATTTGTCTCTGACTCCAGTGCTTCTTGAGGAGTACTGGAGACAAATTTTAGATTATCCCCTTTGAGCTGAGTGTGGTTTACGGTGTGGTGTGCTAGAAAGAGCTGGGAATTCAGGCTCAACCAACTTGGGGCCAATGATAGGTGGCCGTCATGTAGTGACTCTGAAAATGGCTTGAGTTTTGATTTTCTTACCTCTAATATGGGTATAATAATATCTTACCTGAAATGATTGCCCAGAAGATCAATTAGAGGAATGTGAAAAGACTTTGGAACCCGTAAAATGCTTTCCAAATGCTGTCTTTATTATTCTTTGCTCTTAGAAGTTGAACTTTAAAGTCCCTTTCAACTTTAACATTCTGTGATGTTAGAGTCTTCCTGGGAGAAATCTCTCTATTCTTCCCACGAGATACCCATAGTCTCAAGAGGGTCATAAAGTCCAGGTACAATCCAGTGAGGTGACTCTCCATCTTCTTCATTTAGTAGTATTCTATATTTTTTCTTTATTTTTGTTTTAAGTTGAACCAAATAAATCCTTAAAGCAACTATGGGCCTGAGAAGTGCAATGTAGCCTCTTTGCCAATGCCGTATTATCAGACATGAAGTCAGCATCACAGCAGCTGTCTGGGAAGGCTGGTAGAAGGGGGGCCACCTTGGTTGATGCCTTCTTGATGAGGTGTTTCTGCAGGAATGACTTATAGACGCAAGACTAAAGAGTGTTGAGTTTGGCTAATGCCCACTAGAAAGCTGCCATTACATCAAGGTTAGTTCATGGCTTAAAAAATGTCTTGAATATCGATTTCTTCTTTTTTTTTCCTGTGAGGTGGAGGCATATTTGATCAGTCTTGCCAGGATGGTGGTTATAGGTGAGATTTTGATATATAAATGGAAGCAACAGGGCATAGTAGAAAGAGAACTGGTCTTGGAACCCTAGAACCTGGTTGAGACTTGGCCCAACACCAACTAACTACCTCTGTGACTTTGGGGAAATCGCTTAACCTCTCTGTTCCACAGGACTTATATATGGGTATGGAATATATTTGGCATATACCTAAAAATAGAATTTCTGAGGTCCATGGTGTTGGTAAGATTCAGCTACGATAGACATTGTGGTGATAGTGATATCCCATTTTGTTTTCATTCGTGTTTCCCCAGTGGCTACTGAGATTAAGCATATTTTTATGCCTGTGTGAGCCGTTTAAATATCTTCTTTTGTGACTTGCTTGTTTAAGTCTTTTGGCCATTTTTCTACAGCATTTTTTTTTTTTGTCTGTAAAAGTTCTTACTGTATCTTAGTTACAATGTATTTGTTGACTATATTTGTTGCACATACCTTCTCCTACTTTCTGGCTTGCCTTTTTACTCTGTCAGGGTAGATTATAATAAACAGAAGTTTCTAATTTTAGTGCTATGTAACGTATCAACATTTCCCTTATGGGTAGTGCCTTTTTTGTGATCTGCATCTAAAATCTCTGGGTATGAGCCTCTGCAGTGGGACTACAGACAACAGCAGTGTGATGTGGAGGGATCTGTGATCTGCAAGGTGGCAGCCTGCCTGCCAGGACCCCTCACTCCAACCCCAAGGTGCCCCTAAAGCGTCCCTGAGCTTTCAGGGAGACCAGACCGTGGCCGATTTGAAGAACCTTCAGGAGGCTCAAGGTCCTTATTTAAGGGTCTTAGCCACTGGGGAAATGCAAATGAAAGAAACAAAACAAAACAAAATGGGATATCACTATACCTCACCACAATGGCAAAATCAAAAAGAATGTCAGTCCCACCTGCTGGGGAAGAGGGAGAGTAACAGAAATGTCCCCGGGTTGTAAACCTATTTGGCACAGGGCACATGTTTTCTTAGGAATCACACTGTTTGTCCACCTCGTAAAGGGGAAGGGATCGCATTCGATCGCATTTTCTGAAGATAGATTCTAGAATCTTTCTGGAAGTAAAATCTCTGACTCAGTGACACTGTTTATGGCTCTTGGTATAGGAATTAGACACGGTGGCTCCTGCTCCGTCCAAACTCCCTTCTCGGGAGCCTTCCTTCTGTCCTCCCTTGGGTTTGCTGAGTGAACAGGGACCGTGTGACCCTTCCTGCCCTTGTCACAACTAATTGGACCAGGTGTCGACGTGGGAGCCAGCAGTGGCCTATCTGTGGGCTGATGAGAGAACAACCACAGGCTTGTGTGGGCTGGAACAGAACATTCACCTGAGCCAGGAAGAGTCCAAGGTGGGGAAATCGGAACCAGGAACAAGCAGCGAGTGGCCGGCTGGTGTTGGGCACTTGTGCTGAGAGGCCACGGGGAGTTGGGGCAGGAAGTGCCATTTGAGACCAGGTGCTTGTTGAATGCACAGAAGACTGAGACGCAGAGAAGCCAGTCAGGAGAGAGGAGGGCGCCTGCAGGGAGCAGAGAAATCCCTTGTAAGAGAGACACTGAGAAAATCCCGGTTTGCTGCCCTCCTCAAGGCCTGATTCAATGTTTCCTGCGTTCCCTCGAGACCTCTGTGTATTTCTGTAATAACCTTGTCTTTATTGGAGCGAGTTCGAGTGGGTTTCTGATCCTGGCAATCAAAAGAGTCTGGGCTAAGATAGTCCAGATCAAAGGTGAGAAAAAAGAAAAGAAAATATTTATGGGTTGTATTTCATTTAATAAACTTTATAGAGTTCCAGTAAAAGCAGATTCCCCTATAATTTAGCTCAGCTATCCTATTGACTAGGACAATGTCTGTGAGAATGACAGCAGTCTTTGGACGTGCAATTTTTTTATTCTGGATGTATTAGTGAGGAGGCTATGCAGAGGCAGCTTTCTGATCATTGATGCTGTAATTATATCAAGACACTATTGTCAAGCTGAGGGAGGGCAGGAAGAGACACATGAGGCCTGTGGGCTGTAGATTACTCACCTCTGGTCTAGATCAGTGATTTCTAAACTGTACTTCCTGGTGCTTCAAAGGTCATTGGGGTTACATGCGAAATGGTTGAATAAATTAGTAGTCTCTAAATGAAGGAGTATTTACAGAGTCATTAAGATGATGTCATTAAGGAGGTTTCTAATGACATGGGGAATGAATTGTATAATAATATGTAACATTAACTGGAAAACAGATGTAACATTTTTATACAGGGATCTCTTTTTTTTTTTTTTTTGAGACAGAGCCTCAAGCTGTCCCCCTGGGTAGAGTGCTGTGGCTTCACAGCTCACAGCAACCTCCAACTCCTGGGCTCAAGTGAGTCTCCTGCCTCCCAAGTAGCTGGGACCACAGGCGCCTGCCACAACACCTGGCTATTTTTTGGTTGTAGCCGTCATTGTTGTTTTGGCGGGCCCAGGCCGATTCGAACCTGCCAGCTCAGATGTATGTGGCTGGCACCTTAGCCACTTGAGCCAAAGGCGCCAAGCCTTATATAGGGATCTTAATGTTAAAATATTCATAGGAAAGAGACACCCAGACCCAGGTTTTAATTCCTACACCCAGTCCTCTAAGGCTGAGGGTGTTTGAACCGACCTTCCTGTGTGGCTGTACCCCATTCTCTAGGGCTGAGGGTGTTTGAACCGACCTTCCTGTGTGGCTGTACCCCATCCTCTAGGGCTGAGGGTGCTTGAACCGACCTCCCCGTGTGGCTGTACCCCATCCTCTAGGGCTGAGGGTGCTTGAACCAACCTCCTCGTGTGGCTGTACCCCATCCTCTAGGGCTGAGGGTGTTTGAACCGACCTCCCCGTGTGGCTGCAGCTGCCCTTGCTGTTGCCTTAGCTTTGCCCCCTTGCCTTTTTCAGGAGGTGTGAGGACGATTACGGGTCCATCTTTCCAAGCTGTGAAAGAGGATGAGAATCTAGCTCTGGAATATCAAAGCCTGGTTTATAATAAACGGGGGTGGGGTGGGGGGGCAACGGCAAACCTTAAGAGTGCTTCCAGAGGATGCCAGTCTCTCCACGTGTCAGAGTGAGGTGCTGGTGCTGCCAAGCGAACGTTCTATTAATTAACCTTCCCAGCAGCTCGGTGAAGTAGGCTGAATAGTCTATATCTAGCCAATAAGAGATGATCTAACCCTGAAACAGAACAGGGAGTGAAACCAGCTTGGAGGTAAAGTGATACGTGTGTTCTCACAGGCAGCTGATGGTAGGTCCAGGACTCAAACCACCTCTTCTTTTTACTGCGTAAGTTTGATGACAATACTCACGTATTGGGTCTTTACTGTGTGCTGGGCTGTGTGCCCAGTGCTCTGTCTGCTCTGTCTCCTTCCCTGTTCTCAGCAACTCCGTGAAGTAGAGTCCGCTGACGCCCCCACCGTATGCTGAAGAAGCAAGGCTCAGAGGAGCTTGTCAAGGTCACACAGGGAGGAGGGGCTGAGCTGGCCTGGGAGCCCAGGTTGGTCTGAGGGCAGCTCAGAGCTCTGATCACTGTGATGCCCGGTGATTTCCCCAGACTGAAGTCCAGCGTCAGGGCCCTGGATCCCAGCACTTTACCCAAATGCCAAGTTCACTGTGGCCGTAGGGCCTTGAATCCTTGGGCCAGGAAACTGGACCTCCTGCTTTTTCTACCCTCTGTCCCACGCACCCATTGGAGACACATTCAGAACATCTGCAATCGTTTGCAGAACACCAGTTCCCAGGCCTTGAGCCGGCACTGTTCTCTTTCCTGCACACATGCAAAGACCTTTGAGTCGGCAGCTCTGTTTTATAAGGTTGCTACTTCCTGCCCTTGCTTTATTACATCTGTTCTTTGGGGCATGGTGTTATAAATTGGGTATGTGATGATGTGTAATCACTAACTGAAAAGCCAATACATTTTCACTGTACCGGCCGCAAGACAAATAAAAGGCAAAATGAAAGGCTCGTGCTCTTTTGACAAAGGGAAAAGCACACAACACATATATTAAAGAAAAAATCAAATTGCAAATTGAAAATGTTGTCATCTGAGGGGAGTTGTTGTCTTGGGGCAGCCTGGCTTGTGCTCGCCTCCTGGGAGTGGGGGGCCTGATGGTTGGGGGTGGGGAGGGGAGAGCGATACTTCACTCCTCCTGGGAACCGCTTTGTTACTGGGCTTTGCAGACTCAGCTGTCCCTTCAGATGGGGATGAGCCATGAGGTGCAGCCCTGGGCTGTGGTCAGAGACAGTTGGAGAGGGAGATAAACAGGAAGAGAAGGAAGGGTGCATATTTGCGTTCACAGGGTGTAATCAGAGAGCGAGGGGTCCTCAGCAGCTCAGTGCACCCCCCGGCTGGCACTCATGTGTGTTCAGGAGAGTGTGGCTTACAGTAAGGGCTTAACGAGTGATGATGTGACCGACGTCTGTTCTGATTCTGCGGTCTAAGCAGAGATGGAGTTTGCGCCCACTGAATAGGACGGGCCTGTACAGAGCAGAATTTGAGAGCTTTTAGGAAAGAACTCCTCTTGCTCATTCCTATTCAATGCGTATGAATCTCCCTTCTTATTCAACTCTGCGGCCTCTGGGAGAACCGCGAAATCTCGTTTCATTTTTCTCTTCCCCAAAGCACTAAAGAAAATACAATAAAATGAAGAGTTGTGGAGTAGTTTCTTAAAACTGATTATAGCAAAAGATAATAGAAATCCTATCTATGGTTAGTATATGAAAGGTTAGAAATGTTTGCCATAAAAAATAAAACAGGAAAAGATCTTTAGGTTTGGCAAGTAATTATGCTTGTAAAGTTAGGGTGAGTCTGCACACAGATGAGGGCTCTGCTCTGTAAAGAGGATTCAACCACCTGAGCGTCCTAGGATTTTGGTTTTGGGGAGTTTTTCCAACGCATTATAATAATAATAATGGTAATAACAACAACAGCAATAATAATGTCATAATAGCAATTATAATAATATGGCTACGGTGGATTTTCAGAACGCCTGCGTGGATTCGGGGAGTCTAAAGGGGGGAACCTACTACAAACTACCAGGGCCCAGGGGTCTAGAGAAGCCTGGGGTTCTGTCAATATCAATACAAATCCCCTTGCTAGAGGCACCAATTTTTTTCTGGGGAGGAGGGAGATAAAAAGCCAACTCTTACCAGGTCAATTTTCTTTTTCTTTTTATTTATTTATTTATTTTTTTATTTTTTGAGACAGAGCCTCAAGCTGTCACCCTGGGTAGAGTGCTGTGGCATCACAGCTCACAGCAACTTCCAACTCCTGGGCTCAAGCAAGTCTTCTGCCTCAGCCTCCCAAGTAGCTGGGACTACAGGTGCCCACCACAACGCCCGGCTATTTTTTGGTTGCAGCTGTCATTGTTGTTTGGCAGGTCCGGGCTGGATTAGAACCTACCACCTTAGGTGTATGTGGCTGGTGCCTTAGCCACTTGAGCCACAGGCACCGAGCCAATTTTTAAACTCATTTGGTTCTGTTTGGAATTTTATGAGGGAGACAGGAAAGGCATTCATGCCATCCCAGATCCATGTACGGGGGAATTGAGACTCAGACAGGACGGCCAGCTCATCCAGGCTCGTGGGTGGCAAAGCCGGGGCCTGCCCAGGCCTTCCAAAGCTGGCTCAGTCCTCCTTTGTCATCATGTGAGGGCGGTGGCAGAAGTAAGGAAACCCAACACCAGCACATTCCAGGTGCTGTGGGCGGACCCAGCAGCTCCACACAGTGCCAGTTCTGGAGTGTTGTGTTTAGACGGCCAGGGCACCCTGCGTCCCCTCAAGTGATGGCCAGGGCTATCTGATGGATTGGAGAGCAAGCCTGACTCCTGATAGGCTGCCCTGTTCTAGTAGCAAAACAAAATAAGCATTTCCTCCCCGCCAGGGCTGACTTCTTACACAGGATGGAAACCTAACACTTTTTTTGGGAGATCATTTTCTGAGATGAAGATGTTAGTTTCTTAAATTCTTTAATATAGACCATCACTTGTTTTTATTAAGGTAATACCTTTTATTCATTAATATGCTATTTTATTTTTTTTGAGACAGGGTCGTGCTCTGTTGCCTGGGCAGTAGCAGCATCCCAGCTCACTACAACCTCAAACTTCCTGAGCTCCAGTGAACCTCCCTCAGCCTCCTGAGTCATGGGGACTACAGGTGCTTGCCACCACACTTGACTTAGTTAAAGAAATTTTTCTTTGTAGAGATGAGGTCTTGCTATATTGCCCAGGCTGGTCTGGAACTTCTGGCCTCAAGTGATCCTTCTTTCAGTTACTTCCCAAAGGATTACAGGTTGCAGGACTAATTACTGTTTCTATTTATATGTCCAGCCATTGTTCCAGGACTAATTACTGTTTCTATTTTTGTTGTTCAGCTCCACTCCCAACCCTCCCAATCTGAATATAAGGTCTGTGACTGTGGGGTTTTTTGTCTGTGTTTTTTTTTTTTTTCCACTTAAAATCTCAAGCGCCCAGAATAGTGCCTGACATGTTATATGTACTTACTTACTGTGTTTTGTTTTGTTGTTGTTTTGTATATGTTTTATTGTTGTTTGAATGGATGAATAATAAAGTAGAGAGAAAGTTGCAGAGGCTGACCATCTTCAATAATATGTTCGTGCCCCATGAGGGTAACAGATGCCCCCATTTGTTGTCCCCCAGGTAGCTCCAATAGAGCAAAGAAGAGAGGGGGTTGTGCCACCGTCTGCTCCAGGTCTGTGGGCACACAGCTGCCAAAGGCACCCACCCCCACTCTGAATCGGGGCGCTCAGATCCTGTCTTTTCCCCATATCGCTTTGCACAAGTTCTTTTTTTTTTTTTTGAGACAGAGCCTCAAGCTGTCCCCCTGGGTAGAGTGCCATCACAGCTTACAACAACCTCCAACTCCTGGGCTCAAGCGAGTCTCCAGCCTCAGCCTCCCAAGTAGCTGGGACCACAGGCAACCGCCACAATGCCTGGCTATTTTTTGGTTGCAGTAGTCATTGTTTGGCGGCCTGGGCTGGATTCGAACCTGCCACCTGAGGTGTATGTGGCTGGCTCCTTAGCCACTTGAGCCACAAGTGCTGAGTCTGCACAAGTTCTTTAAAACTTTTTTAATTGATATATAATAGTTGTACATACTTGGGGATACATGTGATATTTTGATGCTTGTTTATAATGTGAATGATCAAATCTGTGTATTTGGGATATCCGTTGGTGCAAGCATTTACCTTTTCTTTGGGTTGGGAAAATTGCCATTCTTTTCTTCTGGCTATTTTGAAATACATAATAAGTTACTATTAACTATATTTTCCTACTGTGCTATTGAATACTAGAACTTATTCCTTCTAGCTATTTTCATCGCCTTTAACCAACTTTTCTTCATCCTTTCCCCCCTCCTTCCCTTCCCAGCCTCTAGTAACTATCACTCCACTCTCTACCTCCGTGAGACCCACTCTTCAGCTCCCACATAGGTATGAGAACATGCGATATTTGTCTTTCTGTGACTGGCTTATTTCACTTAACGTAATGTCTGCTAGTTCCATCCCTATTGCTGCAAATGACAGAATTTCCTTCTTTTACGGCTGAGCAGTATTCCACTGTGTGTCCACCACATCTGCTTTGTCCATGCATCCACTGATGGACACTTAGATCGATTCCATTTCTTGCCTATTGTGAAAGTTTATTGCAACAAACTTTCTTACCCTGACCATCGGAGTGCAGATACCTCTTTGATAACATGCACAAGATCTTTAGCAGTGATTGAGTAGCAAATAGGCAAGAAATAGTTTCTGTTAATTTATTTTTCAAGGTTGAATTTTGGAGTGAATTATTGAATTGACTAGTCCATAAAAATGATAAATTGATGGTTGAAAGTGAAATTTGTTGTTCAAAGGCAAAAGGCCCACTGATGACATAATAAAGATGATGGATTGAATCAGGAGTCAGCAAACTATGGCTCTTGGGTCACACCTTGCTTGGCACCTGTTTTCGTAAATAAAGTTTTATTGGCACACAGCCAGGTGCATTGGTTTACGTATTGTCTATAATTGATTTCATGCTGTAACAATACAGTTGAGGACTTGGTGACAATCTGACCTTTTACAGAAAATGCTTGCTGACCTCTGGATTAAATGATGGGCCATCAGGCTAAAGTCTAAAGACAATGAGCAAAAAACAAGGCAATGATAGCTCTCTGTCGGTAAGAGGCTTAGGTTCTACAAAGCTTCATCAGCCATCATGGTAAATTAGTGGTGTTAATTTGAATTTTATTGGCTTGGTAGTTTTAATTGCGTTTATTCTGCAAATTTGTTTTTATTTTATATTTGCACAAGAGCTAGAAGCATATAGATTTATGCTTAGATTAGTATCTGTTATGTATTAACTTTACTGTAAAATAATTTAAGTCAACCCTCTGGGGATGGTGAGGTTTTTATTTTCTTTTTCTCTTTAAATGTACTTATATTCTTTATGACTTAATTTTGGAACTTACTGTTTTATTTTTATTTATTTATTTTTTTTGAGACAGAGCCTCAAGCTGTCCCCCTGGTAGAGTGCTGTGGCATCCCAACCCACAGCAACCTCCAACTCCTGGGCTCAAGCGAGTCTCCTGCCTCAGCCTCCCAAGTAGCTGGGACTACAGGTGCCCGCCACAGTGCCTGGCCATTTTTTTTGGTTGCAGCCATCATTGTTGTTTGGCGGGCCCGGGCTGGATTCGAACCCGCCAGCTCAGGTGTATGTGGCTGGCGCCTTAGCCACTTGAGCCACAGGCACCGAGCCTTATACAGGGATCTTAATGTTAAAATATTCATAGGAAAGAGACACCCAGACCTGGGTTTTAATTCCTACACCCAGTCCTCTAAGGCTGAGGATGTTTGAACCAACCTCCCTGTGCAACTGTACCCCATCCTCTAAAGCTGAGGGTGTTTGAACCAACCTCCCCATGTAGCTGTACCCCATCCTCTAGGGCTGAGGGTGTTTGAACCGACCTCCCCATGTGGCTGCAGCCATCATTGTTGTTTGGCAGGCCTGGGCTGGATTTGAACCCTTCACCTTAGGTGTATGTGGCTGGTGCCTTAGCCACTTGAGCCATAGGCGTCGAGCTGGAACTTACTGTTTTAAAGGCGTCTCATAGGCGCTTGTTTCTAGGTTTTGCTAAGTTATACTATAGTCACCATTGTTCATTGCCGCACTTTAAATTTGTTTGGGGCAGGGGGGGCAATAATATTAAATGTTTTTTCTCCTTCCTAGCTTGATTCATCGCTGATCTTTAATTCGAAAGGCAATAAACTTAAAAGGAGATGATTACCTAATTCTTGCTTTTTGTCCTTTAAAAATTTGGGGATTCTGATCACTGCCCCATCAGCCCTCATATTTGCAAATATGGGATAAGTTGTTAAGATTGTTTGCTTTAAACCCCATCTTCTCCCCTCAGCCAGACTCCTGGAGCCCAAAGAGCTTTGGAGAGCTGGGGGGCTAGAAGACCTGTCTCGTTATTTGTTCTCTGAAGTTGGGTTCTAGAAATTCCCAGAGCTTGAATTTGACAAGTGTTCACTGTCTGATATAAATGTGTATGCCACTTATAAAATCTCTGCATGTCAGAGGATTGTGATATTTTAGAGCCAAAAGAAAGATTGAATTTCCTTCCAAGAAGTTAAGGCTTTTGCCCAAGCAGAAAAGGGATCGTACTAGTTACATTAAAGAAATAATAGACAAAAAATAAAATGAGACCAACAACAAAACCTTTTGATAAAAGAAAGCAGCAGACGGGGTGACGCAGATCTAAAGATTTTGTTTATGACATTAACTCTGAGATGTCATCTATTTTTATTTTCAAAAACTCTAATTTTGTCCTAAGTTGATTTTCGCAGCTTGTTTTCTAGAATGTCTTCTACCTACTTTGTGAAGTCTTACAGCATTCTCTCACGGTGAGCCATGTGATTCTGGCCTATGGTCAGTAGAAGGCAAAGGTTCCTGTAAGATGGAAGGAGTCACACCTTCTCAGTCTCTAATCTGGAAACAAGCTTGGCCTCTGTAAAACCTGCTGGGTTTTGGCATGGTCCCTGTGTTGGCCCTGGAGTGAGTTCTTCAAACACTGTGTTTGAAAGGCCTCCCCTACCTGATCTTTGTGAGGACTTTCCGTGTACCTGGAGGGAGGCCCTGTGGCAGGCGGTTCAGCCTCTCCCCTCTCTGGCCTCCTCTGACACCTGCTCTTCTTACCCCTCTTCCTACTTCAGTCATACTGGCTGTGCCTACCTGGCTCCTCCTGTGTTATTGTCCTCTGGCCTGGTTGGGACCCTGTGAGCTGAGTTTAGCTGGCACTTCCTCAGGGAGGCCTCCCCTGCTCTTCTGGACCCAGGCAGCTCACCTTCCGGAGCCCTCACAGGAAGGGCTGAACCACCCTTGCAATTTCTCATTTGTTATGTGATGGTTCACCTCCTCTGACACCCCCCAGGACTTGCAGAGAGCTCTGTGAGGCAGAAATAGAGCCTCCTTCTCTATTGTATCTCCAACCCTGCATCGGATGAGGGGCTCAGGACAAACTTGCTGGACCCTGATTGGATGGATGGATAAATGAATGAATAAATGAATGAATTCCAGCCCAGGGTGCAGCTCAGGTGGCAGCAGGACACACAGGTACCAGACCCACTTTGGAGTCACTGATACCTCCATTCAGATCTCTGGGTGACGTGGCTCCTCTGCGCCTCAACGCGTTCATCTGGGGAGGGAAGTGACTGATGACAGCAGCATGCCGGTAATTAATGTGAAGATTAGGAAGGCAATCAACGGAGACTCTGGGTCTTCCCTCCCTCTATTTGACACAGCCACCCAGTGAGGCCCATTTCTGTTTTATGTAGGAGCTGCTTTGGAAGCTGCTGGTGTGCCCACCTCGGTGGGACCCCCGGGGCGGGGCTGGGCCTTGGCCTGGCATCAGGAGGCAGGTTCCCTGCCAGGGCCCCCAGAACAGGTGGGAGACCCTACTGGGCCTGGCAGGGGAGGTTAAACAGCAGCCACTCAAGATGGCCTGTCCTGGGCTGTGCCCGTTCGTCATGATAAGTGTCACCGGAAAATCAATTCTCTGTGTACTCTGGGGAATTACAACTATCATTTTGGTGTGATTGATTTGGTGTATAACACGACCACGGCCATTTGTTTCATCATTCTGAAAGTTCATCTAAAATTGCTTTGAATTTCTGTTTTTCGGGAGTGACACGTCCAATTGTTATCGTCTCTCCTGTGAAATATGGATCAAGGGATTGTTTCCTGCCTGGTCACCTGCTTTAGGGGCAGAGGAAGTTTTATTGCCATGGTTTCCCTTCTCCTCTCATCGCCCTCCCCACTCTGGAGTCTGCCCTTCAGACTGATGCAGGGTTAAACCCCAGGGCTTTCTTCCCTGCTGGGCCGTGGGAAGTTCTCTCTCCTGCAGAAATGGAAGATGGTCTCTGAGACCAATGGGGCTCTCCACCTGCTCTTGCAGCCTTCTCGTGGTGACCTTCCCTCCTTTGCAGCTGTATTCTGAGCCTGGTCTTTAAGCCATTTGCACCTGGGCATAATAGGTAAAAAGTGGCCTTGGGGTCTTGGGTTAAAAAGGCTGGTTTCTGAGCTGTCCCACCACTTCACTGGCTCTGTGACTGTGGGCAATTCTCTTGACTTCTCTGAATTTCCAGTTCTCCACAAATGGAGATGGTAATCAGGTGAGGGTTACATGAGATAATAGCCTTAGCGGGCATCTAGCGCTTAGCTGGGATGTGATAAATGTTCCCTGTCATCCTGCCTCTGCTTCTGCTTTGATCTGAGGTGTGTGGCTGCAGTCCCGGCTTCCTTCATCTGGGACGTGGCCTCCTGAGATGAGTTGGAGGCCTGTGAGAGGGTGAGCCGTGTAACGCGTAGGTTGGATAATAAAACTGCCCCAGTGGGAGGCAAAGGTTCTCTCAAGACTCCGAGTGGCGTGTCCCTGTATTGTTTTCCTCTCTTGCGCTGACAGAAGCATTTGGCGCGGGAGTCCTTTGGAGCAGCTTGGGGAGAATCCTGGGACACAGAGTGCAAGTGAGGTCGAGACGCTGTCAGTCTTCCCATCTGGCCGTGGCATCTGTGGGGAGGCCTGCGGTTTATTCCTGACAACTTTTTATAATAATAACACCACCCACTCTGTGTCACATGCACAGACCCCCACAAAATCAGCATCAGGAATTTTTTTTCTCCCCGGGACACCTGTTCCATCTTCTCGAAATGGAGCAGCTATCCTTGTACAAATTCCTCCTGACGCGTAGGTCATGGCCTGGGCCGTGAGGGCATGCTGCCACCTGGAGCGCCCTGCCAGACCTTCTTGCATCTCTGGAGTCCCTCCAGTTGCTGTTATTTCCATCGGAATGTGCTGTCCCCACGGCTTCACATTCAAGATTCAGATGCCACCCCCTCCAAGAAGGCTTCCTCCTCCCCCTGGTCCTGGTGTCACCCTTGTCTGCGCTCTCTCTCACAGCTCCTGGCCCGCCCTCTGCTCTGGCATCTCTCACTGCTCCCTTTGAGGTGGGGATGCTGAAACTCGCATGTGTCTGCCTTCTCCTCCACTCCGTGGGGAGGGAGAGAAAATCCCGAGTTGCTTCAATTACATGGATGACTGGGGAGAGCTTTAGCACAAGTAATAGAGCCACCTGCTCAGATTGGCCAGCAGCTAGTCCTCACCCCGGTCCTCCCTCCAGGCCGCTCAGACAGGCACCACTGACCTTCGAAGGGGACGGCACTAATGCAGGTGTTAACCTTAATGCCACTCACTTGGGCTTGTCATTAGCACTCATGCTTGTGACAGGTGTTTGTTGTGGCCCTGGCAGGAAGGGCAGAACCTGAGAGCTGCTGAGTTCCTCAAACTAAAGGCAACACTTGAGGGCTGGCAGATAGCTGGGCTCACGTTGGCTGCAGCACGGCCTCCAGGGAGGGTGGGTCAGAGCAGGCTTTGGAAAGGGTTTAACTCTGCCTCTTCTCCTGGTTTCCTAAGAGACTCTTTTTCCTTTCTCCTCTACTTCAGCCCTCCCCCTAGGGAGTCACAGTGGTGACCTGGGCCTCCTGGCTGCAGGACAGCTCCTGGACAAGCCCAGCTGCTTGCTTCAGGCCAGGAACCCAAGGGCCTTCTGCAGATGGGGCCTTAGGCAGGTGAAGAGGTAGGTCCCCAGGGGCAGGGTGGCTCTGATTTCAGCCCAACAGGGACTCTGGGTCTGGATCTTACCCGGCTGGCAGCTGGAGTGGACAAGTTGGAGCAAAAGCCCAGACAGGACTGTGGGTCTTCCAGTCAACAGACAACAGAGGGCAGGCTGTTTGGCTGCTTTCTGCACATTGCGGGAGTAGCGTCTGGAAGGTGTGTGAGGCTCTGTCTGTCAACATTGACCACTATTAGAGAGAAACGAGACTCTGGGATTTGTCCAATGAGTGATTTCTCAATATTTTTGTACTCACCTCTCCTGAGCTGTTTCTGTCTTGGTCATCATGGTTTGAATTCTCTGTACCTTCTGCCTTCACTCGTGGGATTAACAGCAATAATAATCACCGTCAAAATAACAGCCTTCTGCTCCAAAGCCATTCAGTGCATGTTCCCCACAGGCCGACAACTTTGCACGTGTAATGCCATTTAATTATTGTAATACTGACAAGAAGCAGGCAATGTCACCCTCCCTTTATTGATGAGGAAACTGGCCTTTGGAGAAGACGGGTGATTTGCTCAAGGAAGAGCCAGGCCTTGAACCCAGGTCTGCACAGCTCTAGTGCACTTGACCGCTTCCTTCTGCTGTTGTGGCTGTTGCGAGCGTAGCTCTGTGCTTTGGGGTAGGACGCTGACACAGTCCTGTTCAATCAGAGAACTGAGGCCCGGAAAGGTGAGATTATTCACCTGCAGCCCCACAGGTAGCTTGTGATGGAGCTTGGCCTCACTTTTACATAGCCAACCGACCCCTTGGCTGTGCCCTGCACTGTGCTGGGTCTTTGAGAAGTACCAGAAAGAATATATCCCATTCTGAATGAGTTACCTATAACTCATTCATAGTTGGTATTTACTGTATTGGGCACTATTTTTTTTTTTTAAAGATAGCATCGTACTCTGTCACCCAGGCTAGAGGGCAGTGGTTGTCATCATAGGTCACAGCAACCTCAAACTCCTGGGCTCAAGTGATCTTCCTGTCTCAGCCTCCTGAGTAGCTGGAACTATAGGTGCCAGCCACCACTTGGCTGATTGCTCTATTTTTTTCAAAGCATTTTATTTAGTTTCATTTTATTATTATTATTATTATTTTTTGCCGTTTTTTGGCTGGGGCTGGGTTTGAACCTGCCACCTACAGCATATGGGATTGGCGCCCTACCCTTTTGAGCCACAGGTGCTGCCCCGATTGCTCTATTTTTTGTAGAGACAGGGTCTTGCTATGTTGCCCAGACTGGTCTCGAACTCCTGGACTCAAGTGATCCTCCTGCCTCAGGCTTCCAAATTACTGGGATTACACAGGTGTGAGCCACTGCACTCAGCCAGGAACTGTTATTTTTTTTTTTGGCATATATTTCTCATAACTATGAGGTATTTACTATCATTTTCCTTCTTTTACAGGCAAAAAGAATAAGTCTCAGGGCAGTTAAGCGACATATCCCAGGCTACACAGTTAGGAAGAGGAGCAGATGGGACTCCAACTCATTTTGGGCTGATTGTGGACCCTGACTCTTAACATTCCAAACCCAGAGAAACAATGAGAGAACCACAGGGCTAAGCTGTGAGGAACTGACTCTGTGGTGGAAGATGAGAGAAGGGAGAAAGTGTGAGGCTGAGTAATCAGAGGAGGGGACTCCCTGGAAGCTGCCTGGGTGGGAAGAATGTCCCAGACAGAGGCTGGGGGTGAGAGTGAGTGGAGTCTGCCAGCTTCTCCATTGACTCTCAGCTGCTCCCACCTGATGGGTTGATTCTGGGCATTCAGTTCGCTGCTTAGGAGACGTGAGTGTTTACATGTCACAGGTGCGTGCATGGGGGAGTGAAGAGACAGACAGTTTAGAACCGGACCCAGTTTAAATCGGACCCAGCAGATGCTCACTGTGTATTTTGGGGAGACCCTGTGACACGCTGCGCTCGTGGCTATGTGTGCAGCTTTATTTTTCCAGCAAGTGCCTCTCAGAGCTCAATAGTGATAATTAGTTTATTTGTCTCACCGGGTCGTTTTTGATAATCACATGAGATAAGGTTCCAGTGAAATCTCTTAAGTTATAAATCATTCTAAGTTATGATCATTCATTAAATGTGACTGAAAGAATGTTTGTGAGTACTCACACATGCGTGTGTGTGTGTAGGTGGTTATGATTGTGTTGATTGTTCAACTCTAAATGTGGATGTCATTGTGGGGTGCAGTGGTGGGCACCTGTAGTCCCAGCTATTCAGGATGCTGAGGTGGGAGGATGAGACTCAGAGTTCAAGTCTAGCTAGTTCTTAGTCTAGTTCCAGACTAGGAGCTTGAGTCAGGGGCCAGCCACAACACTGGCTATTTTATTTTTAGAGGTGGAGCCTCGCTCTTGGTTAGGCTGGTCTTGAATTCTTGAACACAAGCGTTCCATCTGCCTCAGCCTCACAGAGTTCTGCAATTACAGCTTATCATCTCTATTTTTGTTAAAATATTTCAGGCTGCTGGTGGCTCACGCCTGTAATCCTAGCATGCTGGGAGGCTATGGGTGGATCCTTCGAGCTCAGCAGTTTGAGACCAGACTGACCAAGAGCCAGACCCCACCTCTACTAAAAATAGAAAAAACTAGCTCAGCAGTGTGGCAGGTCATCCCTACTAAAACCAGAAAAATTCCTGGGCATTGTGGTAAGTGCCTGAATGCCCAGCTACTTGGGAGGCTGAGGCAAGAGATCGCTTGAGCCCAAGAGGTTGCTATGAGCTATGACGCCATGGACTCTGTCTCGAAAATAAAATATTTCAGACATAAAAAAATATATAGAGAATAATATAATGAACATCCAGCACACACCAGCCACTTAAGAACTAGTACATTGCACTGTGACTTTGTTTTCGATATCATTCACTGCACTGCCTCAGTTCACTATTCTTTTGAATTTGGTTTTAATCATTTCCATGCAAGTTTATGTATATTTATGACATGGGTATAGAGCCATAAACATATGTTATATTGTTTATTCATGTTTTTTAAAATTTCAGAATGTGGAGGGGTATAGATGTTCTGTCCCATGGACACGCTGTATGATGCTGACATGGGGGTGTCAGTGTGCCGTCCCCTGCTGGTGTTCATTTTCCCTGATAGTTAATTTTTTGCTCCTCATCCCTCTCCCCATCTCCCCATTTCTGGGTTTCCAGGAATGTGCCCTTTTCTAGCTCTCGCTTATTGGAGAGAATATTTGATGTTTGTTTTTGTATTCTGAGATACTTCACTTAGGAGAATGGTCTCTGGTTCCATCCAAGGTGCTGCAAAACACAATATCCATTTCTTTTTAAGGCTGAGTAGTTCTCCAGGGTACATGGGAGTTGAAAACTAGAGACGTACATGGCTGGATGCTTTCAGGACAGCCCTTATATATACAAACCGCATTTTGTTAATCCACTCATGAATTGATTGATTCCACATCTCTGCAATTGCAAATTGTGCTGTGATAAACATTGGAGTGCAGGTGTCTTTTTGGTAAAATGCCATCTTTTCCTTTGAGTAGATGCCCAGAAGTGGGATTGCCGGAGTGAATGGTAAGTCTACTTTTCTTTCTTTGAGGACTCTCCGTACTGTTTCACAGAGGTTGTACTAATTTGCAGTCCCACCAATAGTGCATAAACATTCCGTTTTCTCTGCATCCATGCCAGAATCTGTATTTGACTTTTTAATAATGATCATTCTGATAGGGGTAAGGTGGTATCTCATTGTGATTTTAATTTGCATTTCCCTGATGACTAAAGATGTTGAATATTTTTTCATTATTTGTAGGCCATTTTTCTATTTTTTTTTTAAACTTCTGTTCATGTCTTTTGCCTACTTTTTAATGGGGTTGGTTGTTTGTTTTGTTTTTCTAGTTGATTTGTTTGAGGTCTTTGTAGATTCTGGATATTAGCCCTTTGTTGGATGTGTAGTTTGCAAATATGTTTTCCTATTATGCAGGTTGTCTATTTACTCTGTTGATGATCTCCTTTGATGTGAAGAAGCGTTTTAATTTTAATAAGTCCTATTCATATATTTTTGTTGTTGCTGTATTTGTCTTGGGGTCTTAGTAATACATTTTTTGCCTAGTCCCAACCCAATGTCTATAAGAGTTTCTCCTATGTTTTCATCTATAATTTTCACAGTTTAATGCCTCACACTTAAGTCTTAATCCTTTGAATTAATTTTTGTGGATGAGGAGAGATAGGGCTTAGTCTTATCCTTCTGCACGTGGCTCTCCAGTTTCCCAGCACCATACATTGAATAGGGCCTCATTTCCCCAGGGTACGTTGTTGTCAGCCTTGTTGAAGATCAGCTGGTCTCAGCAGATGGTTTTGTTTCTGGGTTCTTTGTTCTGTTCCTTTGGCCAATGTCTATCCTTTTCCACCAGCACCATGCTGTTTTGGTTACGATAGCTTTGCAGTATTATGATGCCTCTGGATTTGTTCTTTTTGCTTAATATTGCTTTGGCTCTTTTGGACTATTTTTTTATTCCAAATGAAGCTTAGAATTACTTTTTCTAGATATGTAAAATATAACCTTGGCATTTTGATAGGGATTGCTTTGAATGTGTGAATCACGTGGGGTAGTGTGGACATGATTAGGCAGATCTGATCATGCCGCCCCTCTGCAGAGAATGTGGCAAAGGCCTCATGGGCCTCAGGGACACCAGAACCCCAAGTGCAGCCCACAGGGTCTGCAGGTTGGTCTCATCCTGCTCTGTGACCTCCGCTCACACACCCCTCCCTCTCTCCCCCCACCCTCCAGCCACCCTGGCCTTCTTTTAGTCCTTGAAGTTGCAGCTCTTGTTACAACTACAACGTTTCTCTATTTCCTCTTCTCTCTGCTTGAGAAACTTCCCGCCCCTCGCCACCCCCCTCACAGATAATGTGCTTCTCATACACATTATGAATGTACTCTGCTCCTCTGTCTTGCCATTGTAAACAACATAAATGTGTCTTTGCACATACATCTTGGTGCTTCTGATTATGTCCTCAGAATAGACCCTGAGAAGTGGAATTTTGGGGTTGAAGGTTATGAACATTTTTTAAGGCTTTTGATGAACATCCCGGATTCATCAGGGCGCAAACCTGCTTCTCAGCCTTCTCACCAGCTTTCAGTTTCCTGGGTTTCTGTGGCATTTTGCTTCAGTCTTTCACCTGGCAATGACAGTGTCTCCTTTATATCAGAGCTACTTGTTTGCTCTCTTGCCTCCTCAACTTGATGGAGCACTGTCAAAGCGAAGGGGCTGAATCTGACTCATCTTTGTGTCTCCCCGGGGACCTCGGCCACAGCAGATGCCCAGTGAACATTTTCAGAGCTGGACTGAATGGATCGTGTGAGTTGTCCGAGCCTTTCCACAGCAGGATGGAAATCAGGAACCCAGATGTTGCTAAGTCAGGGGATCCCGAGATGTCTAAGAGGAAAAATCTCCCACGTGCTGCCTGCTGGTCAGGGTCTCTCTGTCCGTCTCCGTCTCTGTCTGTCTCCTCCCAGTCTGACAGTTGACTGAGAGAAGAACCCCAGGTAACAGTTGTATTTCCCACTCTGAGTGGAGGAATGGTGGCATCGTGGGACAGTGGCTTGAAAACGGGGAGCCCACCTGCGATTACCTTTTGGAGGGTTCCCTTGCTAACTGCTCGCCTTGCAGCTGTGGAGGTATTTTCTCTTTTCTCCTCCTCGTCCTGCCTCTTAGTGACTGGCAGAGGAAGGCAGAGCAGAGAACTGCCCTTCCTGCCTTCAGCAAGGGTGTCATTTCTTGGCCACTCTCCTACTACCTAACCCACACGCTCACTGTGCTAAGTGCATCACAAATAGTCCCTCACTTCATTTCCCCAAGCCCAGTGGGGTAGGCGCTGCTCATTTTATACATGAGGAAACTGAAGCTTGGAGGGGGACAAGCGAAAGAGAGGCAGAGTCAGAAGGTGAGCCAAGCGGTCTGCTCTCGGGGTCCAGGTCTCTGGGTCCCGGTTAGGCTCTGTGAGCTTATGTGGATGCATGACTGTCTGTGTGCGTGCATGGGTGTGCGTGTGTCTGTGTGTATGGGTATGTGTGCATGCACGTGTGCGTGCAGATGTGTGAGTGCATGTGCACGAGTTTGTGTGCATTCGTGTGTGTGTGCGTAAGTGTGTGAGTGTGAGCATGAATGTGTGTGTGTGCATGTGTGTGAGCATGAAGGTGTGTGTCTGCATATGCATGTGTGTGTGCGTGAACATGCATGTGTGTGAGTGTGTATGAGCACGCATGTGTGTGTCTCTATGTGTGTAAGAGTGTGCATGTGTATATCTGTGTGTATGTGTGTATAAGTGTGTGAGCATAAGCATGCATGTATGTGTGTACATGTGTGTGAGTATGCATGTGTGTGAATGTAAGCATGCATGTATGTGAGTGTGCACTGTATGAGCATGCATGTGTGGGTGTGAGCGTGTGTGTGTCTCTGTGTGAGAGCACACATGCGTGTGTTGAGCACACATGTGCACACGTGTGTGGGTATCACCGTCTATTTGCAAGTGTGTGTGCGTGTGAGAGAAGGAGCAGCTTTTTCTAGCCTGATGCAGAAGTCCTGCTCCGGGGTAATATGGATTCCAGGAGGCAGTATGGTCTAGTCTTACAGTGGAAAGGACTTAGCAGTAAGCCAGACCTGAGTTTGACTCCCGATCCTGCCACTGAGCTGCTGTGTGACTTTGCGTGTGCACGCTTGGGACTCTCTGAGTCCTGATTTCCTTATCTGAATGTGGAGCTTAGGTATCTACCTCACAGCACGGTGTGAGTAGGAAGTATGTTCATTTAGGTCAATGGTTCCGGCAGCGCCTAGCATACAGTGGGCCCTAAAGTAACAATTACTTATCTTCTCCTTTCAGTCCTTCTAGGTGAACTACGAGGGAGGGGCAGTTTATTTAAGAGCCTTTACTTGTGATGCCAGAGGCTTTTCTGAGGTGATGCTTAACCTGAACACTCAAGCCCTCCCTCACCTGTCCATCCCGCCTGTGTCAAGGCAGGTTCTGGAAGAGCCTCTCCCTTCTCTGTCTTTGGACAAGTGCTTGGAGGCTTTTCTTAGAGCTCACACTCTTTGTCCCCAGGCGCCATGCACTTGGCTCAGGACCACGCCCTGCCTGGCTGAGCTGCCCTGGGCGCTGTCAACACTGTGTGCGTGCTGGTATGCTGGCCTGGGGGCTCAGGAGAGCCAAGGTGTGGGGAGCAGGGAGGAATGCTCTGGGCTGGCTTGCATTACCTGCCAGCATGGTGCACGGTGGAGGGTGCTCTAGGCAGGGTGAGAAGGGAATGCAGGGCTGGGCCATCAGAGGTAAGGGAGCGGCCTCAGAGGTCAGGACTTGGCTCAGCAGGCAGAGTCTCCAGGAGGCTTCTTTTTGTTTAGGATTTAAAAAAAATTAAAATTGTTTAACACTGACCTAGTCTGCCTATAAGGTAGTGAACTCCCCGTCTTTACAAGCATTCCAGAGGCTGCATCCTCATGCTTGGGTGCTGCAATAGTCAGGGCTGTTGGAGGAAGGTGGCTCCTTCCAACTTTAAGATTCCCTGAGCCTAGGACTGGATCCTTAGTCTGTGATTTCAACATTGGGGGTGTAAGCATCTACTTTTGTTTAATAACACGGATTTTGCACTAGGTTCTGTTTTACTTGCTTGCAAATATTAACTCATTTAGTTCTTATAAGAGGTAGGTAGTCATAGTCTTATTTTATAGACGAGAAAACTAGGGAGGTGATAAGGCACTTGTCCGGGGTCTCTTAGCTAATAGTCTGTCCTTAAAGCCTGGTCTCTTCAGGGCTCTGCCTCCCTGGTCCTGTCCGGATGTGTCTCCAGGAGGCTGGATGCTGTGTCTTCACCTGGAAACAACTAGGAGGTAGCTGGCAAAGTCCAGCAGCCGGCCAGTAATGTGTGTAGGCCCTGTGAGGAGTTCCTTTCTGTAGGCTTATCATTTAACATGAGGGATGTAGTGACAGGGTTGTCACCCAGGTACATACCCTTGGGATAGGCAGGAGGTTCCCAGTGATAGAGAATCTGGCAACTTGAAAGTCCAGGCTGGCAAATGACTGCAGGACTCTCTATTATTCACCATGGAGCCCCAGGCCTGGGGAACAGGGGTGGGGGACTCTGGTGATCCCAGGATATATAGGATTCCCCCAAGGAGGGGACCAAGGCGAGGGCTGTGTCTTCAAGACTGGCAAACAATGTCGGAAACACCGAGGAGAAATGATGGCGTGCCAGGTCTGGTTTGGGGGCATCCATCCACAAAATGAAGATGGGCTTGGGGGCTTCGGAGCCTGGCATTTACCTCCCAGACCTGCCCCTTTTGCAGGTCAGGTGACTAGGACAGGCTGGTTAACCCTCTGATTCTGTCTGTAAAAGGTAAGCGTGACAATTACCTTGGATGATGGTCGTGGGAGGGGAATCAGATGATATTTGATTTCAGGGAGCCTTGCACGAGAGGCTCCCCAAGTCTTTATTCCAATTGCTCTTGCCTTGGGTGTGAGATGACCTTAGAGACAAGGGTGGGACAAAGTTGAAGGTGGGTGTGTGGGAAGGGGCTGAAGATAGCAAGAGAAATGAGGAATACAGAGGAATGGCTGCCAAGGCCCAACATTGAGCAGACGTCCGCTTCACTGTGCCTGCAAACCCCCACATCTGGTCCATCATGGCTGTCAAGAATGGCTCTGTGAGACCCTCTGGGTGCTAATGCCCGGACCAGGCAACTGGGGACTGCAGAAACGGAAGCTACTAAGGAATTTGAGGCCAAAGAATGATTGCTACACATTGAGAATCAGACCCCGGGCCAGGAAGCAGGCCACCTTCCCATAGCACTGAAAGGTCAACCAAGCCTCTGCTCACCCTTCCCCTCCACCCTGACCTCTGCCCAGCATATTCTCTGCAGTCCCTGCCCACTCCGTCTTCTCATCTGCAGAATGACTTGGATAGAACAATGCCCAAGATGAATGATGTAACTTCCATGGTCTTAAAGATCAGAGATTTTACTTTTCTGTTTCTCTGAGGATTTAGAAGAATCACTTCCGAGTTAGAGCACTAAGTTTAAGGCAGTTGGACTAATAGAAAGGACTTGAAATTGAGAGTGATGGTAGCAAGAGCAGCCACTTTACCTCTGCAGTGCTCTGCAGCTGATGGCAGTGCCCATGTGTCAGGTCTGTAGATGGGCCTGCTGAAGGCCGGAGGTTGTGCAGTGACTTGCCTGAGGTCACACTGTGGGTGACACCAGGGTTTTCCAGTCCCAGCTCTGATAGGACGGAACCATATGATGGTACTGCCCATGTCTAGGACCCGATCTCTTCCTGTGTAAAATGGGTGCATTGTTCCACTGCCAATAAGATGCATGCCCTTATTATTTCCTACTCACTTCCACTCCTCAGGATAGTGACTCATTCGCCCTCTCCAGGTGCTCACCTGTCCCCACAGGTGGGAGGCTCCTCTTGGTGCTTGCTGGTAAGTAACAATCTTGGAGGCCTGGTGCAGTGGCTCACCCCTAAAATCCTAGCACTCTGGGAGGACATGGCCTGGTGGGTCACTTGAGCTCAGGAGTTCAAGACCAGCCTGAGCTAGAGTGGGACCCCATCTCTACTAAAAACAGAAAAACAAGCCGGACATTGTGGTGAATGCCTACAGTCCCCAGCTACTCGGGAGGTTGAGACAAGGGGATTGCTTGAGCCTAAGAGTTTGAGGTTGCTGTGAGCTATGACACTACTGCACTATACCCAGGGCAACAGAGTGAGACTGTCAAAAAAAAGTAATCATCTTGATCTCTGGTAGGTCTGGAAATCACATTTGCCTGTTTTTTTTTTTTTGAGACAGAGCCTCAAGCTGTCCCCCTGGGTAGAGTGCCGTGGCATTACAGCTCACAGCAACCTCCAACTCCTGGGCTCAAGCGAGTCTCTTGCCTCTGCCTCCCAAGTAGCTGGGACCACAGGCGCCT